>JAXCGZ010020842.1:0-10000 GCA_037179515.1 Halocaridina rubra | reverse complement strand
TCGCCATCAGGGCTACTAGAATGTCTGCGACAGCTAATGACACAACAAAGTAATTTGTGATGACGCGAAGTCGACGATGACGGAACACACTCACAACCACCAAGAGGTTTCCCAAAACAGCGCAAACTATAATGATAGCCATGCATATACCTTTCACTATGCCCACAGTTAAATCCGCCCATTCGGTATGTTTATACCCCTCACCAGCACTCAGGTTGGTGAAAAGGCCTTCCCCCGCCCATACCTCATCCACCCACGTCCCGTTCGTATCTGTTTCTTCACCCACTGCACCCATCACAGCTTCCCCACCCAGCATGGAGACGAAGCAGGCATGAGTGGTTTTAGTTTCTTTCTTTGACAGTAATTAAGTCAAGATGAACACTTATTCCAGAATGCTTTAAAACACCAAAGGAAACACATACATTTACATCACACTCTCGATAAAATTATGACTTTCAATCAATCGTACCTGTATCCGCCCCCCCTTTTTTTTGTTAGGCGACAGCTCATTTAAGCACTACGTAGACAGAATCCAACTCCAACAGATCCAACTTTAACTCTGAGGCTGAGATCATAAAACGGATGAGCCAGTTACGGTTGATAAAAATGGAATTTTTTTTTCTTTTCTTTTCTCCTACTCTCTCAATGCTTAAATTGTCTCCCAGCTTTGATCTTCAAACACTATCACTATTTTTGTTCTGATATAAACTACCAAGGATGTGAATATCCAAGACGTAGGGCACGGATTTAAGTAGTGGGTGCTTGTTCTTCACGGATGACTGGTGGTCTGTTACACAATATTTTATGATATTATCACATACGTTAATTGCTTTTTAAAGTAAGAAAAAACTTCTTACAATAAATAAAACATTTATATAGCACACAATGACACCACGAATTGTGTATAGTTCGACCTTCAAAACTGTGTTTTTCTATTTAACTTCGTTTGTCAATATTTTCCCTTGGTGCTTCAACATCTAATGTTGCAATAGCGTAAAACTCGTTTCCAAAGAGATATTCAGTGTTCACCAAGTTAAACGTTTGCAATTATTATATCTAACACATGAGTTCAAAACATGCAGATAAGCCCTATATGTTTCACATATAATATGCCTCTCACACAGTGAAACATTTACAATAGTTTCGTACTATGGACGTCAACATTATTCACAACGCCCATACTGTAACAGATGACTATCAAGAGAGATATTTTTTATTGTCAGAAGCATTAGCTAAAGAAAAATGAGCTAAAGAAACATCTTGAAAATGCAATGAGACACGGAGTGAACATAGTACACATTAATTGCTTTACGTCACACAGAAATACTATACACAGTAGGTTCTCGACAGAGCCTTTCTCATCGTACAGTCAACAATAAGGTTATTTTAAGAATGAAAAAACATACTGTTCACATATACACCCCATAGATATATGTATATATATATATATAATTAATTTATATAATTTTCTTCAACGCACAGTAATCGCTTTGCATTTATATCACCTAATTATACATATAGTACATTATTTGACATAGAAAAATATATAGGCAAATATACACATTTATATATATTTGTTTTTCTGTGATCAAGAGCATCTGTTTCCCCAGAGAGAAAGTTGAAGAACTAAATACGTCTAAGTAATGCCTTTACACTACAAATTAAAAAATATATATTTATAATCCGGAATTATGACTAATAACAGCAATTCTATAGGTATATATAAAGATTCTATAACTATATTATCTGGCCAAAATGGCACCGCCTTAGAAAGGTGTTATTGTTTGACTTCATTCTATATACTTGCATTTGTACAGAAAATTATTCATAATTTATTTTTGGTCCATGGAGACTTGTTCATTAAGAAATAATAAAAGGTTCTTGACTTATCACTTGCATGGTGTTACTAGTATCACAAAAATTATGGCCTTTCTATAAAGAATGACACATTTTTATCAATATTTTCAAAAATTCCCGTTCCGTCATTAATTCCTCATTTTTTTTTGTTTGTTCAGAATTTCCATTGGTATATGTTCACCTAAATATTATTTATTTCTCAGTATGTTGGTGACTTGCTTTTTCTTCACTTTCACCATAATTTCTTGTCTTCTGGAATTTCTCACGATCTCAGGGAGAGTGTCCTTTATTGAAACAAATTTTCTTGTATTGTTTTTAACGCCAGATAAGTGTATCTCCTGCTGAGGGCGTCAGGTGAGAACAGGTGCACGGGGCAAGGAGAAGGAGATACGGTGCCATTTCTGCTTAGTGTTAAACACCTACTGGCACTGGGAAGGGCTTGAGGGTGTATGCCCTCTGGCACTTAGTTGTGTTCCCAAAGTTGTCAGGGAATGCCTTCCTCTTCTTCATCGTCGTTTCTGATGTCGTTGCTGTCTCCGTAATAATCATGTTCTTTGTAAGGGATTTCAGTGTTACGACATTTGATGACCTAATCGTTCTTTATCGCAGCCCTACCGTACTTCGGATTCTGAAATAAATGATGAAAATTAGATTTTTTCCAAGATATTCCCACCCCTCCATCGAATTGCTTCCTTGTGTAACATTTAAAATCTAAATCTTTACGATGGGTGTGGGCAATTTCTTATTTTAATTGAAGAAGCAGACCTTTCACTAGCTTCTAAACTAGTATCTTTTACAAGTTTTTACCACTCCACTGCCCCATACAGCTGGAAAAATAGTAATGTATCAAATATTCGAGGTACCGGTAAAATCTGGCACAAAGTCATTACAGTGTAAAAAACTGAAAATGAAACTAGACCTTCATAATTTAAATTACCTTTGGGACAGATATATTTCTCCTTTATTTTTTCTCCTCGTAAATTAGATTTTAACGTACTATCAAATATCTTGCTTACCCTTACAACAGACAAGTCTTATTCATTTTTGGCAGATGGTCATCGAAGGTAAATGTAAGACATGAAGAACTGCTGGCAGGTAGTTTAGATGCTTGGCACATACACGCATATACAACCATCTCTACTTTGCCCCCCCCAACTCACCTGAAAAGAGAGAAAGAGAAGCACTGAACTTAGTAAGATATCTATTTTGAAGAGAAAGGCTGGCAACCGCAATACTACCATGTGTGGGTGTTTCACTGTTATTGAATTGGGTGTTTCAAAAAAGCAGTAGCATGATTTGCATGACTTGAATGGTGCAGGGCGGTACATGAATGGACGCTGCATAAAAGGCGGAGTGAGTTTAATTTAGGAGTTTTTAAAGACTGGAGAGAGAGAGAGAGAGGAGAGAGGAGAGAGAGAGAGAGAGAGAGAGAGAGAGAGAGAGAGAGAGAGAGAGAGAGAGAGAGAGAGAGAGAGAGAGAGAGAGAGAGAGAGAGAGAGAGAGAGAGAATAGTCAATTCTGTCAGTTTCAGTAGTTCTTAAATATATCTGCATATTTCCCAAACACTATTTACGAATAATCAAGCAACTTTCATTTCAGCAGCAGAGCTAAGGGCGGAGAGATTTGCCATTATCATATCCTGCTCTTGAGGAGAAGCTGATACACCACAAACTCACAGAAATGCACAAGTGAATTCAATGATCATGCCGATTTAACAGTGGCTAATACTACACAAAGAACCCCACTGCACTCTTTTTTTTTCTCAAGTAGCCGTAATAAGAATCCGAAATATTGACCTCAGTAATAGTAAGCACTATTTACTGCCGCTGACCTACAGAAAGGTTGACACTTCTGCACTGCCCATTAATGGATGAATATTTAGATTTGTTAAATACGCAAACCAAAACATAAATTTTTTACTCAAAATTGTACAAAATTCAAAGCTACTAACTATTATAATTCAGATATTTAACAAAGCAGCTTGTGGAAATTAAATTTGTCAAAGAAGCTTTCCTATCCTTTATCTCATAGCATCTCGCTATGCTTTATGTATATGAATTACTCACAAAGTATGTTCTGCATTCAGCAAAAAATAATTGACAATTAAAGTTAATCAATTAATTTTATTATTCAATAGCTTATGGGTACAGAGAAGGGGAGAAAATGTCAAAACAATCACAAAACCGCGCTGAAAGACGAGAAGCTAGTCAGAATTGGAGTGATCTGAAGGGGAACTAAATAGAGGCATAAAAAGAAGATACAATTATTAGAAAATGCTAAAACGAGACTCAGATTATTTGATGAAGCTTATCTGGTAGATCATAGATAGTTTGCTGTAATCCTGGTAATCATTATCAAATCTTTCAGCCTCCACTGTCAGGGGTTGCCACAGTAGATCAATCGTCTCTTTATTGCCCTTTCTCCTGCGTTGTCCTCTGTCACACCACTCACTCTTTTGTTTTCCCACACCATATCCATAAACTTCCTCTTTGATCTGCCTCTCCACTCCTGCCTGACACCCCCATCCCCATCCTTTTAATCCCAATATACTCCTCATTCCCCCTCGGCACATACCAAAACCATATTAGTAACACTTCTCTCACCATGTCCCCACACGGTTCTACTTTCGGTGTCTCTCTTGCTGGCACCCTTTTGTCACATCCCACTTGTGTCACTCTTCTCCACCCACTTCATCCTGCCTGCATTCTCCTATTCACCTCTCTAAGTTACTTTGAGCACTTGACCCCAAATACTTAAACTCATTTGCCTATGGCATCTCTACACCTTGCAGCCTCATCACTCCACTGCCCCCTCTCTAATTGACACACATATAGTCTGTCTTGCTCCTGCTTACTTCCATTCCCCTTGTCTCCAGTGAATATCTCCACAACTCCAGGCTTGCCTCATCTTGCTCCCTACTCTCAGTGCAGATCACAATGTCATCAACAGACATCATAGACCGCGATGACTCTTGTCTAATCTTGCCAGTCAACCTGCCTAACACAGTTTCAAACAAGAAAGGGCTCAGCCTTGATCCTAGATGCAATCCCATCCCCACTTTATACCAATCCGTCAATCCTGTTGCCACACTGTCTTCATACATATACTTCACCATCTTCACATACTTCTCTGCTACTTCCGACATCCTCATGCAATACCACAGCTCCTCTCTCGGCAACCTGTCAAATGCCTTCTCTAAATCCACAAACATATAATGGAAATTCTTCTGCCTTTACTATTCTTCCCCATCAACACTTTCAAAGCAAAAATGTATCTACTGTACTATTCCTTGCCATGAAGCCTTATTGCTGCTCACAAATACTCACATCTCATCTCAGTCTAGCATCCACTACCCTATCCTATTTCTTCATACTATGGATGATCAGTTTTGTAGTTGCTACATCTCTGCACATCTCCCTTATTCTAAAAATTTGTAACAATGTACTTTTTCTCTGCTCCTCAGGTATTCTCTTACCTCTCAAGGTTTTTGTTAAATTGCTTGGCCAAAAATCCCACTGTAATCTATCTAATATCTCCATGCCTCCAATAGAATATCATACGGACTGACAACCAAATGGCTTTCCAACTATTCATCCTTTTCTTTCTAATTTTCTTAAATCATCATCTCCTCAAAATACTCCCTCCACCTTCTCAACACACTCTCCCCACTTTTCAACACATTTGCATTTGTGTCCTTTATGAGGCCAGCAAATTTTCCAAGCTTAGTCCCTTTCTGTGACCATTCGGTATAAGTCATTTTCTCCTTCTCGCTTGTCCAAATTCTCATGCAGCTCGTCAGAAGCCTTTTCCTTAAGTTTTGCAACCTCTCTTTTCATCTTACTCTGTATCTTTTTATATTCCTGTTCATGTTCTTTATCACTCTAGCTATCACAGCCAGAACTTCCCAAGCTGCCTCCATCACCTAGTCTGTATTTGTTGTCTAGGCGTCCAACCCTTCTCCATCATTACCAAATATCCACTTCATCCCCTCACTGCATTTTACACAACACTATTCCTTCCCCAATTTCCACCATCTGACGTTGGTTCAGTCCTTACTCACTTCCTTTTCTTTGCCTCCAGGATCATCTTACAGACCATTATCTGATGTCTGGCTTCACTCTCTTTAACTACCTCCTCATAGTCTTGATCTCTTTTAGGTTGGATCTACGGCACAGTACATAGTCCACCTATGTGCTCCTTCCTCTACTTTTAAACGTCATCCTGTGATCCCCCTTCTTCCTAAGATATATATTCACCACAACCATTTTCATTCTTTTTGCAAAGTCCATTACAATCTGCTCTTCTACATTCCTGTTCCCTCCACCTTAAGTATTCACCATCTCCTCCTCATTCCTGTTCCCATCACCAACATACCTAGAGAGATCTGCTCCAATCACCACTCTGACATCCCTAGGTACACTCTCCACCATTCTATCTCCCTCAGTCTAGAAAACATTTCTCCCCTATTTCAAACCCTAATGGTGGCGTATGTACACTATTGATATTCATCATCATTCCTTCAATTTTCAGCTTCGCATTCATCCCTATTTTAGACAGTCTCTCTTTCTTTAGTGCTTTCTTAATGTAGCATATTGAAATCCCGATCCCTTGCTTCCTTTCCACTTCTTTTCTTAAACACACAGTATATCTACTTTTCTTATATCCATCATATTGGCAAAGTTTCCCTTTCACCATTACAGTACCAATATACTCACATCTCCACACTTCCATCTCTCCTACTCTACGGCAACCCTGTTTGTCCCTTGCCAAACAGTAGCACAGTTTCCACTGGCACAATGCTTATCAGTACCAGAAGTGGTTGCTGGTAATCCAGCTCTCAAAAAACTTGGGTGGTTGCGGGCAGAAAACAAAGGTCGCCTGTGCTATTTACGTTTTTGTATTCACCATTCTGAACTATCATTATCCTAACTGGCTATTTAATATATGGGAACCAACACAAGACAAAGTAGTGAGCTCTTTATTCAGAAAACAAACACAGATAAATGTTCAATATTCCAGAACATTTTAAAATTTCATTCTCTTTCACAGCTTTCAAAGGCAAACTACATAGTTTTCTTTTGGACAAATAGTTACTGTTCACACACTAATCAAGCTTACTGATTTAATGTAAATTCCCTTAACACTAACCATTCTATATGTAAATTGATATCGCCTCCTTTGATTTCTAAGTTTAGAACTAATTATTCTCATTGTAGGGAATAGAAATATGGTGATGATGCGAATAATAACGATCCTGTATCGAGTGTTATTTTTACTACTTCATTATTAACATTTTCATTGCAGCATGATTATTGTCATTATAATTTTTATACACATCTATTAACTCAAGGTACTCTTCATTTTCTAGGAAATTGTCGTACAGCATCTGATATAGACGCCAATAGCCGATAGAGGGCAGAGTGCGCACTCGGAGACCCGCCACTATAGGATGGCATAAGGAGAGCTTGTCTGTTAGTTAGAAGTCAGGCCTTGCCGGGGGCAAAACATATGTTCTAGTTAGAATCCTCCCCCTAAGGGGGCGGGAATAGTGAGCTACAGGAACTATAGAAATGGGAGCTTTGAGGTTTAAAGAAATCATGTAGCTTCATATGAAGAAGAGAGGCTTCTCTATTACCGACCTCGCTACCTATAGAATTAGTATAGTGTTAGAATAACACTACACAACAACTGGTGGCATATTCAGGATGCATCAATGCCGTTACTAAGTCGAAGAAGAAAAAAAAATAACGAATACAAAAGAAACATAGAGAAAAAAAAAAGCATCTCTGGAAGAAATGTTCGAGTGAGAAGAAACTTCTAGATGCTTTCAAGCAGCAATGTCGAGGGAGAAGCCTCAGCTCTGACACAGTATTGAGTTACCAGAACCAGTTACCCCTCTCCCCCATCCCCATATTGGCAAGATCCCGTGCAGCAAGAATTGTCCCATGCATTTTGAAACTACTTTGTTCACGAAGACTGGGACACATCAGCTCGAGGAAGATTCAGCGCCGTCCATGTATACCACTGTCACCGTGAGCCACACTGTGACCACAGCTTTGGGAGAAAACGCCCCAACTAGGAGTTATTTATTGCCGGGTCCAACCAAGAAGATGGCGATTTGTCCATTTTACGAGAGAGATGGACGACGTCGGTGGGAAGATAATCGAGTTCAGGAGAAAGAAAAACCCCTTCCCCCCAAGTGCATGCGGCCGTGACGTTCTTCAAGCAGCATCCCAAAATAGCTAAGTACTTGTGATCTGTATCCAGTGAGTAATGGGACAATTGTTAAAAGAAATTGAGGTCGGCGGACTCTGCCATTTTACTTGTAGTGATGCTGTGGCTCTGCAACCCAGTATATATAAGAGAGTATGGCTTTAGTAAATTAATAAAAATGGAATTTCTGCAGCTATTACTAACATGGATAATTTGTACTAATAGCTATAAGCAGTAATAAACTCCAATTTTGTTATAATTTGAATAAAATAACGAGTAATTGCGTTTGAAGGGTGTCCAGTTTATTTCTATTGTCGCCTAAGTTGATTACTAAACAGGCAAAGGTATTGATTTAAATTGAAAAAGATTCAATATACGTGTAAAATGATTTTCATATTACTATTTTAAAGCGAAAACTGACAGTGTTTAGAATAAAAAATAAGTAGTAGGGTTTTTATATACTCCAAAATGAGCTAACAAATTCTAGTGGGAAATATGCTTGAATCTGCTTATAAGGTTCTTTCTTTTTTTGCGTGAGGTATTTTTAGTGAGAGGAATGTGGGAATGACCGATCTCTCTCTCAATGTCGTTATTATAAATTAATAATAATTGTACTGATTTTTTATATTAAATTATGTGTATGATGTATCCTTTTGAAGAATAAGAAAATTATCTGATATTATTAAGATCTTTATTGTTTGATATGAGTTTTATTTTCACATTATGCAGGAGGGAAAAGTGAGTAGAGTAACTGTGCTGTGATAGAAGGGGTTTAAGTGTTGCCATAACATACCGTAGTTGGGAGTATAGGGAGGACCTGGGACTGGTGACGCAGTCATGCGACCCCCGGGCCGACCGCAGTTCTACACACACACTCCTTCAGAGTGACGGGGAAGGGAAATAGAAAATGACCAGAAGGGGAGTTGTACAGAAAGAAAGCGAGTGCTAGTTTTGAGAGTGGCGAGTGCGGAAGAGAATGGGTATGGCTGACTAGGGTATCATGGGAGGGATGCTCTCGTGGGTGGAACCGTGGGAAAGACCGTTAGGGAAGCAAGATGGAGATCGGGTCAGGGAGGATTTTTCCCCTGCGTCACCATGTCTTAATCCAAGCCATATGATTGTTGTTTAATGGGAGGTGATGTAGATGTTGCCATATCTATTTAGGGATATTTTTGAGAAAGTGATTTCCACCTGCCCAGGTATGGCAGGGATGCAAATTTTATTTTAATTTCTTTACAACCTCTACTCCGCCAACGAGATTATTATTTGATTTTCGAGAACTGCAAGAAAGATAAAAAGAGATAAAGGACGCAAATCTCTGAATGATTCTTTATTTTTCTTTCTAGCTGTAGTATATACATTATTTATCCGAAAGAATATGCTAATTAGATAAAATAAAACTTTGAAGTTTTAGCCATGACAATGTTTGTCACAATTATTTCACCTTGGTCATGAAGAAGGGAGTGTAAACTCACAAGAAACGACAACAAGAATGTCACAAAGCCGATTTCTGAATTTGAAAGAGACAAAGTCGATCCAGAAACCAAAGAGACAGGGGAGGAACAGCACCTACACGCAAAACTCCCAGCAAAAGCTAACCATTTGAAGTCCAGAAGACAGATATTGAGCAGTATTTTTTGGCTAGGAAAAGGAAAGAGAGTAAAATAGGAGGTAGTTAAGTACCTACCCGATCGTATGTATGGAAAAGGAGAAAAAAATATATAACTCCCCCCTGTCTCCTGAGGTAATTCTGTTGAATAGTCACTCGAAAAAAATTAAAGTTGAGATCGTAGAAGAATATATATATATATATATATATATATATATATATATATATATATATATATATATATATATATATATATTATATATATATATATATATATATTAATTTTTCATGTACAACTCCTTATGAGATTATAAGAACATA
>JAXCGZ010020841.1:115000-152500 GCA_037179515.1 Halocaridina rubra | reverse complement strand
ACAAATCTGAACAACCAATGTCCAATTTCCATTTCAAAATATGTACGTTTTGTGGTAGTAAGCATAACTTTAAAAAGGAAGAGTGTCCTGTGTATGGTAAAACAAGTAGTAGTTGTGGTCTACAAAAATCACTTTGCATCTAAATGTACAAATGCAAAAAATTACACTCAGGTAAAATATGGTGCAAAAAAATCTAAGAAGAAAGCCTGTACATTTACTTATGACAGTAATTCCCCTGATTCTGGTACGAGTTCTGAATCTGAAAGGGTAAATTGTACTAAATCTGAAGATTATACTAATAAGTCTAAAGATAATAAATGCAATATGTTAATTGATGGTAAAAGTATAACTTTTCAAATTGATACTGGTTCAAGTGTAAACACTGCCAGCAAGCTTTGCTAAAAATATACAGAGGACAAATAGGGTTTTGTATAAGTGAAATAATAAGATACAATTACCATTAGGAGTCTGTAAAAGAAACATTATAAATCCTAAAAACAACAGGAAGTATAATGTAGAATTTATGGTTGTTAATGAAGATTTTACTCCTCTGTTAGGAAAAAAAGCAAGTATTCAAATGGGTCTTATTGAAGTATGTGATTCTAATTTTGAACGAGTATATTCTGTCAGTGTTGAAGATAAATACCAAGATATTATGCAAAATAAATTAGGTTCTTTTTCTGGTCTACAACATTTAAATGTCAAAGAAGATGCTCTACCTATTGTCATGCCTGACAGACGTATACCTATTTCTGTTAGATCTATACTCAAAACTGAGTTAGATAAGTTAATGAGAATAAGAATTCTGAAAATGGTTGAACAACCTACTCCATGGGTAGGTCAATTAGTGATTACTCCAATGAGAAATGGTGATATTAGAATTTGTTTAGATCCAAAGGAACTGAAAAAAGCTTTGCTAAGTGAGCATTACAAATTACCTATTCTTGAAGATAAGTTACATGAATTAGGGCAGTCTTGTGTGTTTTCCAAAGCTGATCTGGATTCTGGTTATTGGAATGTTGTACTTGATGAAAGATCTAGCATGTTAACAACATTCCAGAGATGTTTTGGTAGATACAGGTGGTTAAGACTTTTTTTGGACTTAGTGTCTCCTCAGAAAATTTTCAAAAATGTATTCTAAGTACATTTTCAGATATACCTAGAGTAATTTGTATTGCTGATGACATTATTATTCATGGCAAGTCCGTAGAAGAACATGATCAAAATTTAGAATTATTTTTCAAAAGATGTCGTGAACAAAATGTTTGTTTAAATAAAGAAAAACTTGTTCCTCGTTCAGATAGTGTGGTCTTTAAGGGTCATGTAATATCTAAAGATGGTCTTCGGTCTGATCCTGAGAAAATGAGATTGATATTTGAGTTCCCAACACCTCAAAATGTAAATGAGTTACGCTGTTTCCTGGTATGGTGAATTACATGCCCCAAGTTTTTACCTAATATTACTGATATTCAACATCCATTGTACAACTTATTAATAAACAACATACCATGGAATTGGTCCTCAAATCATGAAGAGGCTTTTCAACGTGCCAAGGAAATGATTGTGAATAGTCTTACGCTGTCATTCTATGATCCAAATAAAGAGTTGACAGTTGAGAATGATGCATCTGAATATGGAATTGGTTCAACGCTTATGCAAGAAGGAAAGCAGATTGCTTTCGCAAGTAAAGCATTGACCAAAACTGAGAAAAACTAAAGTAATGTTAGCTATAATTTATGGTTTAAATAAGTTTCACCATTTAACATATGGCCGTAAAGTGACAGTAGTTACAGATCACAAACCTATTGTTTCCATTGTAAAAAAGACTTACTTCTGCTCCTAAAAGGCTTCAAGCTATGCTTTTGCATGCACAGGAATATGATTTTGAGGTAAAGTTCAAGACAGGTAAAGATATTGTAGTGGCTGATGCTTTATCGAGAGTTCCTGTTGGAAATACCAAGAAAGAAGAAATAATATCTGTAAATAATTTGTCATTTACTGCATTCAAATCCACAAGGTTGGAAGAGATTCATATGAAAACCCAGTCCGATTATACTCTTAAACATTTGAAACAAGTTATAAAAGGGGGATGGCCTCAGAATAAAGCTCTTTTACATCCAGCCTTAACACCCTATTTCAGTTATCGTGACGAGTTATCTGTGCAAGATAGCATTATACTCCGTGCAGAGCGTGTTGTCATTCCTACATCAATGCACAGTGAAATGAAAGCAAAGGTTAATGCTGGTCATATTGGCATAAATTCCAGTCTTCGTTGTGCTCATGAACTGATTTATTGGCCAGGTATGTCTGCTGAGATCTGTCAACAAGTGGAAGCTTGTGATGTGTGTTCTTCCTATTCCATCAAACAACCTCAAGAACCACTCCATTTTCACGAAGTACCATGTCGCCCATGGCAAAAAGTTGGTACCAATATTTTTACTATTTCTGGTAGAAACTATCTTGTCACTGCAGATTATTTTTAGTTAATATTTTGAAGTTTATTATCTTTCAGAAATGACATCTGAAGCAATAACTAAACTGAAACACCATTTTGCAAAACATGGTATACCTGATACTGTTATATCTGATAATGGTCCTCAATATTCATCCAGTGAATTCAGATGCTTTGCTAACAAGTGGGGTTTCTCTCATGAACCAATCAGTCCTAGTAATAGCAAAGCAATGGCGCAGCAGAAGCCGCAGTGAAAATTGCCAAAAATTAAATGAAATATTTTAAAGCAAAAGCAGATCATTATATTGGACTACTTAATTTAAGAAATACACCAAAGGCATGAAAACTAGCCCAGTACAATGTCTCATAGGTAGACGTACTAAAACAACAATTCCAACAATTACCAAATGCTTTATACCATCGTATGTTCCTGATGAAAGTGAGCATATAAAAGTTAGAATATAAAAGTATTGATATTGCTAATAAATATTCAAAGCGTACTCCTCTGAAACCTTTAGAAATTGATGATACTGTACGAGTACAACCCACTGAAAAAGAAAAAAGCATTCTCTTCTGAAACCTTTAGAAATTGGTGATACTGTAAGAGTACAACCCAATGAAAGAGAAAAAAAAAAAGTGGAAAGGCTACTGTTAACAAAAGGCTTAGTAGTCATGGATATGAAGTTGTAACTGATAAAGATAGAACATATCAAAGAAACCGACAGTTCCTGAGAAAGTCTGTTAGTTCTAGTAAACCACATTAAAGAGTTTCCGTATGTATTTTATATGATACAAATATAAACTATGCTCAAGCTAGTATTAGTAGTTATAATAATAGAATTCAAACTTTTACAGAAAATGTTGATGTACCGTCCTAACATGTCATGTTTGACACAACAGATGTAAAAAACTAGATCTGGTAGAACTGTCAAACCTCATGAAAGATTGAATTTCTAGTTTATTATCATTCATTTACTCTGATTAGTATTTTGATAAATCTTATATATATATATATATATATATATATATATATATATATATATATATATATATATATATATATATATATATATATATATATATATATATATATATTCTTTTTGATTTTTGTATGTCAAAGTTGTCACTGAGTTTATTCTTTTTTTTTTTGCTCTCTTCACTGAGGGGGGAGATGCTAAGTGAAATGAACATTATTAATATATGCATAGCACCTGGAGCTAGTGCATATCTCTTTTGTCTTTTATTACTTCTATAATAAGGTAGAGACCATTTGTAACCAAGCCGAGTGGTTTGATTCACTCTTCTTGCTACATCATTTTCTTGATATTATGCCTCTTACCCTTGGCACGCAACACTTGGTAGAAAAGGGAGTCCGTGACATCAAAACTGATCACATTCTTTACTCAGAATTAACATGTTGGTGTTACAGTCACACAATGCTTAAAGAATACAAAAACCTGTAAATAATTGAATAATACACAACGTGCTGTATGCAGAAAGTTGCACAGCCGAATGCTAATTAAATGGCATTGAAGAGTCAAGACAATGGCAAAGCTGGACTAAATCTGTCTTCTTATGCTCTCAAACAGCAGCTCCCAAACTGTTTAATTAACGAATATACGTAATATACTATTAATTACAATTCATATTTTCATTTCATTACATAATTACTTTATAAAATATGAGCAGCCAGTTAAATGGCATCGGTTAATAAGGCAAGGCCAATTCAGTGGTAAGTGGCAATTGGCAAATTTGCTTATCAGTGCTTCTCTAATACAGTATATATATATATATATATATATATATATATATATATATATATATATATATATATATATATATATATATATATATATATATATATATATATATATATATATATATATATATAATATATATATTTATTTATTTATTTATTTGAGCATCAAGAGAGAAATTTTAAGGTATAAAGACAGCTTGTTCCAGATATAAAATTTGAAGAATTGCATCGAAAGATTCCACTCCCATGGAGGTACAAGTGTCTTTGCTGGATACTATCTTCAACATGAAGTCCTCATTGCAATAGTAATAAGTGAAGTAAACGAGCTTTCGAGGAGCATTCTTCATCATCTGGTTATAAAACAAATCGCAAGAAAAAAGACGAAAACCAAGAAGTTCCACTACCAGATAGGCCCAGATATCCTTTTCCAGGCGACTGTCCTCGTCAAAGATTGTTTTATTCTTGCTTGGCCATGGTGCGTTTATATCTAATCATATAATAACTCTTAGATTAATATATGTCTTGAGCTCATCTCATGCACTCCTGTAGCACTGCTACTTTGGTAAAGCTAACGCAAATAAATCTATGGTTAATTATTAAAATTACAACTTGGACGAGTGCCAGTCATTGTTTATTCGAGAAAGGAGTCATGCCACCCATTCTCGAATGAGCCAACCTGTTCAATATTCACCCAAATTTACCTTATTCAGGTACGTGGCTAACAAAATAACCTATCTAATTTATTTTAGGTTAGGTTAGAATAATTAGATAGGGTAGTTCATGAGTGAGGTGCCTCATTTGTTGTAACTGTGGGTGTATATAGAGCAGGAAGGCTCATTCAAGAATGGGTGGCATGACTCTTTTCTCGAAGAAACCAGGACAGGCTGTCGCCCAATCTGTAGTCTTAATAATTAACCACAAATTTATTGGCGTTATTTTAACCAAAGTAATAGTGTTCCAGGACTGAATGAGTTGAGCTTTAAACGTTTATGTCAAAAAATGAGTATCTGGCGAGGCCTAAGTACGAGTTACGGCGTGGGCGTGCGTAATACGAATCTGAAGCACATATATAAACCTCCAATTCCGAAGGAGAAGAAAGGTCGTCTTAGCTGGAGCTCGTCGGAGACTAACCTTGGATAGTAGAATTGGAGTGCAGACGGCCATTCAACGTAGTGACGTATCATGTATCCCGTTATTCATTGTCCGATTCCTCTAACACTTTTCATCACTTATCTACCATATTTTTATCTCACTCTCCGTTTTTATGTATCATCCATGTGCGAAACTCCAATGCAGAGCAGCAGGTCACTCAAAACAAAGGCTAGTAATGGGAGGACTTACTTTGTCTCTCCAACAAAATTGTTATTGTTCTCTCTCTCCCTCTATCACCTGTTTTTCTTCAATGGTGCTGCCATCTACTCGTAGACAACGCAAATAGTCACAAATTTAAGATTAAAAATATATATATATATATATATATATATATATATATATATATATATATATATATATATATATATATATATATATATATATATATGTCTATCTATCTATATATATATATATATATATATATATATATATATATATATATATATATATATATATATATATATATATATATATATATATATATATATATATATATATATATACACACGCATGCCACGAAACTGGTGCCAGAAATACGCCATCTCAGTTATGAGTAGAGGCTGAGGGAATTAGACTTACCATCACTTGAAGCTAGAAGATTAAGGGGAAAATATGGTGACCATCTTTAAATTCCTTCATGGTTATTATAGAGTGGATAGGAATCGATATTTTGATATGGCTGGCTCTAGAACTAGAAGTCAAAACTTGAAGCTTTGAAAGAAAACTTCTTTGCAGGATGTAAGGAAGTACTTTTTTAGTGTAAGAATAGTTGATAATTGGAACTGGCTAAGCGAGGAGGTAGTTAATGCTAATTCAATCCATAGTTTTAAGGCCAGGTATGATAAGTATCACTAAGTGCAAAATGGAACCGATCAGCAGACGGGAAGATACGAGCTTTGGACTCTTTCCCGTGAGCACAGTTAGGTAATCACACACACATATTTTGATATGGCAGGCTCTAGAGCTAGAGGTCATAGTTTGAAGCTTCATGAGAAAACTTCTTTGCAGGATATAAGGAAATACTTTTTCAGTGTAGGAGTAGTTGATATTTGGAATTCGCTAAGCGAGGAGGTAGTCAATGTTATCTCAATCAATAGCTTTAAGGACAGGTATGATAAGTATTACTAAGTATAATATGGAACCAATGAGGAGACGGGAAGATACGAGCTTTGAGCTCTTTCCCGTAAACACAATTAGGTAATCACAATTAGGTAATCACACACATCTTTTGTGAGAAATGTGGGAAGATAGTAGATTGCTGCATACCTGTCACCAAAGTAGGTGTAATTCATGCCAGAGAGATATGGTTCGATAATGAGTGTAAAAGAGCTAAGGAGTGGAGAGACAAATGCTGGAAAAGGCATAGGAGGAGAAAAAACATAAATGCCTGGCAAACCTACAAAAGAGCAAGAAATGACTATCTAAGTAAAAGAAGAGAGGCAGAGAGAGACTATGAGAGGGACATCACCAGGAAGGCTAAAGAAAATCTCAAGCTTTTCCACAGCTTTATCAGAGGAAAACTGAAGGTAAAGGAACAGGTTTTAAGGCTTAATAGAGAGGATGGAAGCATCACTGAGACGGATGAAGAGATCTGCAAAGAATTAAACAAGGAGTTTCAGTCAGTATTAACAGTAGAAAATACCCCACCCCCTCAGATTGCAGAGATAGAAGCTCAAGGGCCGGTATTAGAGAATTTTAACCTTACAGCCACAGAGGTATGCAAGGCGCTGATGGAGTTAGATGTTCATAAACCTACAGGTCCTGATGACATATCCCCTCATGTACTTAAAAACTGCGCAAACTCAATATCAGTGGCTCTGGGTATCATATTTAAAAAGTCACTGGAGTCAGGGGAGATTCCAAGATGCTGGAAACAAGCAAATGTGATACCTATCTTCAAAAAGGGAAGGAGGGATACGGCTCTGAACAATAGACCAGTTTCCTTGACCAGCATAGTTTGCAAAGTTATGGAGAAACTACTAAGGAAACATATCTCTCTTCACTTGGAATCCTTCAACTTTTTGTCAGTGAGGCAACATGGCTTCAGAGAAGGTAGATCAACAGTAACAAACTTATTAGAAATTTATGATGAGGTAAGCCGAATCTTACAGGAAAGAGAGGGCTGGGCAGGTTGCATATTCCTAGACTTCCAGAAAGCGTTTGACACTGTTCCACATGGGAGACTTATTAGGAAGCTGCAAGCAATGGCTAGAATAAGTGGAAATGTCTCGGAATGGATAAAAACTTACTTAGATGGAGGGGAACAGAGGGTTAGAGTAAGACACTCAGTGTCTGAATGGAGAAGAGTTAGTAGTGGAGTTCCACAGGGTTCAGTTTTAGGGTCACTTTTGTTTGTTGTATATGTAAATGACCTACCAGAGTCTGTAAATTCATCCATGAATATGTTTGCAGATGATGCAAAGATTGTGAGGAAAGTAAGAAACGAGAACAATGGTATAGAACTTCAGGAAGATCTAAATAGTCTGCAAGAGTGGTCAGAAAAGTGGCTAATGAAATTCAATACTTCAAAATGTAAGGAAATGAGAATGGGTACAAGTGCAAGAAGGCCCAAGCTTGACTACTCGGTGGATGGAGTACAACTTCAAGAGACAGAAAATGAGAGAGATCTAGGAGTAAACATACTGGTAGATTTGTCTCCAGAAATACATATAAATGGCATAGTAAGGGCAGCATATGCATTCTTATCAAATATAAGGGCAGCCTTCAGGCACATGAACAAGGAAAAGTTCAGAAATATTTATGTAACCTATGTGAGGCCAAAACTCGAATATGCAGCCACGAAACTGGTGCCAGAAATACGCAATCTCAGTTATGATGAGAGGCTAAGGGAATTAGACTTACCATCACTCGAAGCTACAAGATTGAGGGGGGGGGTATGGTGACAGTCTTTAAATTCCTTCATGGTTATGATAGAGTGGATAGGGATCGATATTTTGATATGGCAGGCTCTAGAACTAGAGGTCATAGTTTGAAGCTTCGTAAGAAAACTTCTTTGCAGGATGTAAGGAAATACTTTTTCAGTGTAAGAGTAGTTGATAATTGGAATTGGCTAAGCGAGGAGGTAGTTAATGCTATCTCAACCCATAGTTTGAAGGACAGGTATGATAAGTATCACTAAGTATAAAATGGAACCGATCAGGAGACGGAAAGATACGAGCTTTGGGCTCTTTCCCGTAAACACAATTAGGTAATTACACATAAACTAAGTTTAAGGTCAGGCAGAATATCAAAGGACTTACAATATAAGCGGGGCAATGGCAAAAAAATTGGGTAAATGAAGTATGGTCAATACAGAAAATAGAACATAAACAATATTAGAAATGGAATAGAGATAGGTGTGAAATTAGAAAAGGATATGAGACTAAATGACTATTATTTTGAATATGACTTTTTTTTTTTTTTTTTTTTTAGCAAGGAAAGCAGCATATAATTGTGAACATACAGCTGATTGAACTCGCATCACCTTAACTGTCTTTCTACACTGCCAATATTCCTACTAAATATTTGGTTAACATGTGCATATTAGGAGAATTGATTAAAGTTGTAAAGTTATTTGATTCAGTCTTTTTAATGGCGATTGATAGTCATTTGAGAGCTACAAGAACTTATTAATATATAACAAAAATAATATATTCTATGACATGAATTCATGGCCTATCTTGAAGCTGTTCATTTACTTTTACAAAAATCAAATCTTCTCCCGCATAGGCATGCAGCCTATAGCCCAGAGAGTTCATTTCGTTAACAAACCCGTGATCAAAGGTTTCATGGTGGACAATTTCTACAAGAATGACTCTTATATTGACAATTTCCCAGGGTATATATTTAAGCACCGCTTTTTCAGCGCCTTGAATGTCTAAAGAGAGGAAATCAACAGTGCTTATGTTCAGTGCTTTTATGTAAGATACAAAAGGGAAGCATTGCACCATTGAATACATATCTTCAGTCACTTTGTTCCAGTCATCGTAAATATTGGTGTCTAATTTCACATCGAGTAAATGAGACATTCCTCTCATACTTCCAACATCATTCATTAGTGGAGAGGTTTTCCGTTTCACAACAGACACAAACACCAATTGTTTAGGAAAAGGTTTAGTAGACAAACACGTGTTGGAAGTCCAAGTTTTCCTATTCTTAGTAAGAAGTCTTTTATAATTTTCGGTATCGGGTTCTATCAGAAGACCGGACCAACCAAGTTCTTGTTCCAGCCACAGAGTATTTGACAAATGCTCCCCGTCTAAAGCACCAGCTTCGATAAAAAACTTCCCTCTCTCGTTCTTGAACAAATCTTTTATAACATCATGGATGAAATCCCAATTACCACTGTGTTTAAAACGATTATACACTCCATCAGTAGCAAGACCGTATGGCAAAGCAGAGGGCTCTCGCAGATAATATTCTCTAAGAAAATTCAGTACTTCAGGATCATCGGCCTCCATGGGACCCTCAAGGCGAATCTTGACCCTGTCATTATCTTGTGTGAATCTTTGTATCTGCAAGAAGAATATTCTATTTAATTTTTTTTCTGATGATGCAATATTTAATCATGCACTTGAATTCATGGAAGATTAATAAGAAAAAAGGAGAGAGAAGTTTCCTTCACATTTCATAATACAGTAATTGGAGCCACGACTTAACAAAACTTCAAGATATTTAGGTCAGATAGTCTTAGGTCATACCAGAAGAGTCATGATCAGGCTTCATAATACATCTAATTCTCAAGATAAGGGAGAACAGAGATCCTCAAAAAATAATTACAAGTTGCAGAGAAACACAGTTCTGCAAATGGGTCGGGTACTTTTTGGCACCGCCGTTTTGGCGCAGTGAATGTCGCATTTACTAAATAAGAGATTGAATAGTCAACACTAACCTAATCTAACCTAACCAAACCTTGCCTAGCCAAAGCAGCATAGTGTCAAAAGAACAACGCCAAAACAGTTTAGTGCTAAAAGAGTGGTGCCAAAAGGGTGGCGCCAATCAGTCCCTTTCCCTCAGCAAATACTTTACCCCCTGAAAGAAACAGATTTAAGAGCATAATTTAAAGAGCACATGATTCTTCCAGAGGAGCTTGTTAATTAGTAATTAAAACGCTCCTATATTCCAGCTTTACAACAAGCCCTCGATAACCTCAGTACTGAACGTGCTACACTCCTTCAGTTAAATCACTTTGGGTATGCATTCCACCCTTTCAAGGCTGGCAGGAGAGAGTAACCTTTATTCAGGGCCAAAATTTCTTCAATTATCAACAGTTATAGCCACTTACGACGTACAGTAAATAACTCATATGGAAAGAGTTGATTTGTGTTGAGGTTCTGGGCATTTTGAAGCAAAATTGTGTCTTTTTTTTTCTCTCTTTAATGAGGATTTTGAGAAGGTAGTTCGTTGTTGCATACCATCCACCAAAGCAGTTAGCTAATGCCCCAGAGAAATGGTTCAGTAGTGAGTGTAAGAGATCTCAGGAGTCCAGAAACAAATGCTGGAATAGTCACAGGAGGAGAAAAGTATAAATGCCTAGCAGACTCACAAACAAGCAAAGAATTGCCGAACAAAAAATTTAGGCTGGGAATACGAACAGTATGATATGAGACCAATGATTGATATCGCATAGTCACCAAAGTTCTGCAAGAATATTAAGAAACAGGACTAAGGCTCGATTTCTTAAACAGTGTAAACCTAGGATACCATATTGTTTGTTAGCTAGACACACACAAATGGATTTCATAAACGCACCTGACGCGGTTCTTTGTATGGCTAGGATCCCCCATGGAGGATCCTAGCCATGCACAAAACCGCGCCAGATGCGTTTATGAAATACATTTGTGTGTGTCTAGCTAGCTAACAATATGGTATCCTAGGTTTATACTGTTTAAGAAATCGGGTCAAAGTTACTGACAAGAGTCTATAACTTTATAGTTCGTCAATGAATTAAATTAGAATCAATTCTACAGGAGTATTTCGTATTCAATTGTGGTTTAACTTGGCAAAGTTACAACTTTATCTTTATTGATGCACAATAAAAAAAAATACGCTCTTCAGTTGACAATGACTCTCATTAGTCTACGATTATTAATAATGATCTAAGTCATAGTGAGAAATATTAATCGGTTATTGCTATGAGGAGTTAATCTCGGATGAATCTGAAGAAAAAAAAACCACACTAATTACATGAGCTACGATAGTAAATTTACAAATGACTTGACTTTAGGTCTAGTAAAGAAGTAGAATTGTCTTGATTTACACTTGTATACGGTAAGTGGGAGATTCTCCAGTTGATCAATTCTCATTATTTTTTTTTCCTGTGTCTAGATATTTAGACTATCTTTTCACTCACATATGTATTACCACATAAGCAATATATTTTGTACACTATCAAGAAGGTCGACACTATTAATAATATATGATAAAACAATCAAAACTATTGCCGCCGTGAAAAGAAAAATGCTGGATCCCAAGCAATATATCAGTAAAGAAATGAAGTTGTAAACCTAACCTGATTCGTTTTTAAATGCAAAACTTTTACACTTACCAAAATGTGAGCACAAAGCATGAACAGTGTGACCAGAGCCACGGGAGATGACCGACACGTCATAACGCAGTGTAACACTGCCGACTCACTTTAAAAATAGATCCTCCAGCCTAAACAATATCAAAAGATTTTTTCCTGGTTAAGCCCCACTCTGCAGGATATATATATCAAAACTTTCCATTTCGTTATTTATTAATAGTTCATCGCTTATAGCATATCTGAGCAATCAAAAGCGGGGGGGGGGAGGATTTTATTTTATTTATTTAATTATTTATTCCCATAATATCCTTTTTTTAATATAAAGAATGTGTCCTTTTCTATGCTCAAAAGACTGGCAACCATGCTGTTATCCCACTTATATTCTCCAGTGGTGACTCTATGGCCCTCTTCGAAAGGCATGAGTTATTTTTCCTTTAGAATACGATAATCTACCCAACTTACTGATCACTAAATATGGAATTCCTCGAAAACTGATTTTCTGCTTAACGAATTTCATTAGTGTTGTTTGACACCACAGAAAAAAATATATCAGATATATGTGTTTACAGACAGGATTTGTCATGGTATATCCTTTTCCCCACATATGTCTTTTTTTTCTTATAGCGAGCCTGTCCATTTAATGCGCAAGTTTCTGGTAAGCATGATGCTGACGGTGATATTAGGCAGGATTGCGAGAGCTTGAGCTTAAAATACAGAACAAGGTCATAAAAAAGGACAGTTATGAGGAAATTAGTGCAAGTCTGGCAACCCCGCTTATAGAGAAGAATTACAGAGAGTCAGTTCTATTTATGCGCAAGCGTCTGGCAACCATGATACTAACGGATTAGGGAGGATTAAGACCCTGAGCTTAAAAAAAAGAAGTTAACTAAGAAATGACATTTATGGGAGGAAAAAGCACATGTCTGGCAACCCCGCTTAACATAAAAGAATAATAGTGTTTCTTCAGCCCGTAGCTCGACATTTGTTTTGACAATTAAGTGTTTGTAGGCGAGTTGGGGGGACCGAGTGCGTATTTCTTTCGACGTTTCTTGTGTGATGTATCTGGAAGATTTGGGGATGGAAAATCAGGACGAGGAAGCTGCGGCAGATGCCAATCTGCTGTTGGATGCTGAATCTTCGGATGATATAGAACTAGAGGAAGGGGAGGAAGACCCCCAAGAGCAAGAGCCCCCCGCTGCTACCTCTGTTGTGGTCACCAATATCGTGCTCGAAATTTTTGAAGAGCCCCATGAAAGGGTGAGGTTAACACTGTTATATAGCTTATGATATGATAAAATAAAATAAAAAGTGCTCGTCTGCCTTCCCTCTAGACAAAGGCAATACTATATAGATTTCTGTTTCTGGTAAGTGTTTACAGTTGCACCTATATCAATTTGGAGGTGAACATTATATTTTACCAATGGTTTAGGGTGTGTATTGAATGAATATGACCTTGAAAACCGTCAGAATTTTATTAACCTAACCTAACTTTGGAAATAATCATTTATGGCAGTTTTCCTATTTTTTTTTTTTTTAATGTTTTTGAGTGCATATATGACCTTGAAAACTGTCCCAAATGACTATGTTTAAGGATAGGTTAAATTAGCATACAATTTTCCGACGGTTTGCAATCTCATATTCATTCAAAATACATCAAAAGCCATAGAAGAAATATGATTTTCACCTCTAAATTGAGACGGCTGCAATTGAAAAAAGAAATACACTGTTTCTTAGTCCAGTATACTTTGAGTGAAAGTTGCAAAAACTATGAAGTTGTTTATATATATGTTGTTTACAAGGAGACCCTATAACTGGGTGAGGATTTGGGCACTACTTAGAAACCCAATATGGGTTATTAGAGGACTCATGAAAACGGAGTGGCAAAGAGGATATATTGGATTTTTTTGCTAACCTGAGTAGAATACCCGTTTCTCGTGAAAGGTATAGGCCAGGGGCTCTTTACCCCTTCCCATAGCTATTTCGGTGAAACAGTCTTAATTGATTCCATGAGTTTTTAATGTTTTTCAATTGCTTTCTAGGGTAAAGATTCGTTTTATGCACCCTTATTATTTTTGGACCAAACTCCTTTTTCTGATAGCTTTATGCTGTATTTTGAATTAATGCCATATTTGTATTTTGCCTTCAGAAAGTGAGCACCAGACTTTTTTTTTGTGTGTGTGTGTGTGTGTGTGAAGTGAATGTATCTTTGGTATCTACATAATTTTTTTACAATGTGAAAATGTGAAGTTTTGGTTCTCTTCTGTCACTAACTATGTTGCTTCTGTGCATCAAAGATCTTCAGTCTCCATCTCCCTCTCTTCTCCACTCCTTTGCTGACAGTTCTACCCCTCATTTTTCCTCTGCCTTTTCTTCAACTCTCATCTCCGATTTACAGTGAGTATCTGAGTGAGGCACTCAAAATTGAGTAAAAATTGATGTCTCCAATACACAGTTTCTGGCTGTTTCTTTATTTTCTTCTCTTCCTGATAGCCCTAGTGTCATTGAAAATATCGAAATTTATTCTCTCACCTCTATAAACATATTAGGCATTCAGATAGCCTCTAACTTAAAAAGGAGGAATCACATAATTCATATTTTTAATTCGTCATTTAAGAAATTGGGAGTTCTGTTTTATTTTCGTCATTACTTTTCCTTGTTTCAGTTACTAAAATTCTATACAAGCCATAGCTTTCCCTGCTTGCACATCTGGGGTGCTTCTTTGTATGCACATCTCCTTGATAGGATTATATCTAAGGCCATCAGACTCATTAATGACCCCCCTCTTACTTCTAATCTGGATTCTCTTTGCCGAATTGCTACTTATAGGTGCTAAAAGAAAATCATTAAGTATATGCTGTCTTTATTGAATTACTTACAAGTCATGGTAGTTACTGTTTTGTAGTAACTGCCATTGTACACTTCAGCAGGTCTCTAGACATAAGAATTTTGAACTCAGGTAACAAAGCTTTGCTTTGATGCACTGGGAGTTAAGATGGGAGGGGAATATAATAGGTGTGGAAATTTGTAGAATTATTAAAGCTTGGATTGTGCTTGTTTGTGACATAATTTTCCTTGTTCTGTCTGAAGCAGTACCGGTAGTCTTCCTTGGACTAAGTTTTTATAAGCTTTAATGCCGTTCTCCTAACACCGAGGATGGTTTTAGAGAAGGCAGTCTGGCCAGTCTCTGATTCAAAACATTTACTTGATTTAAATTTACGAGCCCATCTCAAAAACTGAAGTAGAAGCGTCGCCTAACATTGTCGTATTTCTCATTTATTACTTTGTGTCTTTTATACCATACAGTACTGTATATATACTAAGCCAAGTGGGTACCTAGTTAGAGGTTTTCCACAAGACACCATATTAGGTAATTTTGATATATTTTGCTCTTGTAAATTTTCAATGAATACATCACTAATTATCCAATTTTTTTTGTTTTTGTTATTCAGGCTTTATTCGAAGACCTCTTCCAAGAAATTGATGAAACCGTAACTTTTCAATATTTCAAGAGTTTTAGAAGAGTGCGTGTGAACTTTTGTACGGCTGAACAAGCATCGGCAGCACGAACGAAGGTTCATTTGATGGAATATAAAGGTGAAATTATTAAGTGCTATTTTACTCAGGTAAGACTTGTTTCTATTGTTGTTTTTATCTTTATAGGGAGTATTTTTAGTCTTCAAGGATAGAAATGGTGGGATCCTTGTATTTTGAATGTGTTAAGTCCCCACATGATCGTATTCATTTAATATTGTTTTATCATCATAATTACTCTTATGCTAGTTTAAGACGCTTTGCATTTGCACACTTAATATATACCTGTTATCAGAATGAAGCTAACATATCATTTGTAAACTCTCTTTTGACAGATAAGACTAAAGACTTTTCTTGATTTACCTAATTCGTTGATAGCACCAAGCACCATTTTTGAATGGCATACGTTTATTCTTGCTGTGGCTTAAGAGCTATCGTAAATTGATTGATGCAATATTGGGCATCCCTAACTCCGTAATAAAAACTAAATATATGTTAGGTCACTCAAAGATTTGGAAGGGAGACATCTAATAGCAATTTTCTGTGTAGCAGGTTAAACCCTTTCCCTTCGAGCTGTCAGTGAAATTAATTATACCTCAGTGTGGAGTGTGTGTGGCTGCCATGCCTCAAAGAAATTATATTGTAGTGCTTCCCTGGCTACTGAATCCTTGAAGTACCTCTTAGCTGATTAAAACATTGACTCTATGTATGGCATCATGACTTCACATGTCAGATATCAATTTTCTTTTCACCACCACTTGAGGGAATGGTGCCCATTTTGAAATTATCATCATCACAATTAATCCAAGTGAGATATTTCCAGTAGTTGTCTGCTTCACAGGTAAAAGTTTAATGGGTATTTGTGTCGCTTTATAAAATGAAGTTGAGATTATGCACGTGTATGTCATTCTTATTTTATGTCTTATACAGCCAGTATAAATTCATACAAGACTTAAAATGGCTTTGATTGAAAATATTTTGGTCTTTTTGAAGTTCCATAAAAGAAAAACTGTACATCTATCCATATAGTTACCTGTAGAAGATAATTTTAATTTTCATCATTATAGGGAATTGTGGAATTACGATGTGTTTAGCAATGTCCTGTGATATGAAAGTATGATTACGAAAAATCTTCATGCATTTAAAAGTGAAATTAGAAATATGATAAATTTCTTTTGAGAAGAGGTAGGGAACGGAAGCGTCTCTTGGCATTTCAACTACCCCTATGAATGCATTAGCAGAACCATTATTATAGATAAATTATTACAGAGCTTGAGAGTTAGTAGTGACCACTATTATTGACCAGGATTATGAAAACGCAGATCGAGATATCTTGTATATTATAGCTTTAGTCAAACTTCCTGGCTCTACCTTGGCAATTAAATCATCTTCGGCGTTGGAAGCTTTGAAGTCATTTACACTCTCAAGCTGGCACTGGATGATGTGGCTCTTGGTATGCCTTGTACCACTATTCCAGACCCTTTGGAAAGGGTTTCGAGATATTTCTATCAGAATAAAAAGCTTTCCAAGTCTTGTTTGATCACTGGAGAGAGAAGTACTATTGAGTTTTGTTATTATTTGGACAAGGACTTGAATATGTTCCAAATGCAATTACAGTATATTGCACATTATCAGTAGCATTATCAAGCACATTGATTTTCATACAAACGTAGGCACACAGTTTGTATGTGCAAGCTCCCACCTGTAGTATTAAAGAATTAATCCTTCTTTGGTCAAGGTAGAAACAGCTGCAACACTGTCCGTTAATTAAAGTCCTCTGAGGAGAGTGCAAGCACTGTATCCTTAACAGTTAGTAGCACACCACCCTCATTTTAAACTAATTTCACAATTATCCAGTGTTAATGGATCCCTTACCATACTATGGGTGTTTCAATGTAATTCATGAGCTAGGTCTACTAACCTTTCTTTAATCTAATATTTGTTCCAGGCAAACGTTCTGCAAAGGCCACTTTTTTATGATATATCTTACAAAAGAGATTCTTAAAAGCTATATTTCCAGCTATCATGTGGAAAGTGTTGACAACATTTCTATTAAATATTAGTAATCAGAGTCAATCAGTTGTCCTGTATCTGTCAGTATTGTTAAGTAAATGCCATTATAATCCATTATGCTCTATGGCCTTTAACACATCTTTAAGTCTTGATGTGAAGGTACTTGCAACTCGCTCAAGAAAATAGTTGTATAGAGAAATGCTTCTTGCTTAGAGTGTAGAATCACCAAGAATAATTCATATACACTGTATTAGCTTCACAGAAAATCTTCTTTGTAAGTTATTTTATTGATATGGCTTTGTATGTTATTAATTGATTCAAAATATTTGTATTTTTTATTTTCAACAGCCAATAGTCCTTGGTAACAGAGTTGCTGGTGGACCCCATTTAGAACCACCCAAGAGAGAGAAGCAGTTTTTAATATCTCCCCCAGCGTCACCACCTGTAGGCTGGGAACCCAGTGAAGAAGCTGAGCCTATTGTTAATTATGACTTAATTTCAGCTGTTGCAAATTTAGCCCCAGGTAATTTAACTCATTATTGTTAGATATGGCTACCGTGGCATAGTGGTAATGCTAACAACTTTGATTCTAAAGGTCGAGGATTTGCGGCAGAGGTTAGAAATGGCTTCCACTCAGGGTAACGATCATACTTGCATATTTTACAAGCACATAACAAAGCAGAAAGACCTGTAGTTATTTATATTAATATGCAAATTGTGTACAATATAAAAGATATACAAATTTACGGTACAGTAAACAAATTAATGCACTGTATTATGCTGTGGGCAACAGGCATACACTGGGACGTGCATGGTGGCAGTGAGCACGAGGATGCAAAAGTTTTGCTGCCTTCGTATTAGCTGATGCACCCTTACACGCTATTTCCGTGACGATATTATATCGAAAGTTTGTTTGCTGTTTGTTCTTAATGCTTTTTTAAATTTTCTTCATAATATTTGATCACATTAAGCGGTAGAAGAGGAGGATGATTCGGGAGAACGAACCTCTATTGGCAAACATTTTGCCACTTCCGTATCAGCTGATGCTTATCACTATTCAGGTACAATATCTTACTCATAAAATATTTATTTACTCACTCTATTTGGGGTTTATCTAATTTTCAAGATTATATTACAGTATCAGAAACGAGGTATTAGAGGTACCTCAAAAGTTAGAGAAATATCAGTTAAGATACAAGAAAGTAGACTAAGATGGTATGGTCATGTCGTTAGGAGGGATTAACAGTATGTTGGGAGGAGGGTGATGGAAATGGATATACAGGGTAGGAGAGGGAGGGGGAGACCAAAGCGTAGGTGGATGGATTGCATCAATGATGACTTGAGGTCTAAAGGTTTGTTGGGTGATGAGGTATGGGACAGGAACATATGGAGAACACTGGCCAGAAACATCGACCCCACATAAAAGTGGGAAAAGATGTAGACGAAGAAGATGAAGAATTAATATTCCTTGGTTCTAAACATTATTCTATCTTCTTTACATATCGACCATGCTGCACGAAATCTAAACGTAAACAAAGTTAGCTGAGAGAAGAAGGAAACTATACAATTCTTTACAAAGAAAACATACATCGTAATGTACATGGGAAACTTAAATGAAATATATGTATATTCTCTACACGCTATTTCCCTGACGATATTATATCAAAAGTTTGTTTGCTGTTTGTTCTTAATGCTTTTTTCAATTTTCTTCATAATATTCAATCGCATTAAGTGATAGGGAGGAGCATTCGGGTGAACAAACCTCTATCCATAAACGTTTTGCCACTTCCGTATTAGCTGATGCACCCTCGCAAGCTACTTCCCTGATGATAATATATCGAAAATTTGTTTGTTTGTTCTTAATGCTTTTTTTTCAGTTTTCTTAATAATATTCGATCGCATTAAGCGGTAGAAGAGGAGGAGGATGCGGGAGAACTAACCTCTATTCACAAACGTTTTGCCACTTCCGTATCAGCTGATGCACCCTCGCACGCTATTTCCCTGACGATATTATATCGAAAATTTGTTATTTGTTCTTAAAGCTTTTTTTCTATTATCTTCATAATATCCGATCGCATTAAGCGGTAGAAGAGGAGGGGAGGATGGTGGAAAAGTGCCTCCGAGGCAGTCGATTATTTACTAATATGAAAATTTTTTTCTGCTAATTTTATTTGTTTGGGCGTTATTCGCGAATTTCATATTTTTTTACTATTATTTTTTTAGGAGCGTTATTCCAATTTCGCGAATTATAAACATGTGGAAAAAGCGAACAAAGTGTATAAGAAAATACCTGGCTATATATTAGTCCAGATTATGTATCCTTATGTGAATACTCATAAAATAGTTCCTCTCTATTATCTTAAGTAACTGTCGTTTACCCTGAAGACGCTACTTCAATACCAATAAGGTTTGAGTAGCATATGATTAGTACAAGTTACAACTTTTTAGTTACCGTTACCTTATTCTGGACATGTATGGATTTTAAAAGGAATAGATGCATTTAGAGACATGCCCTTTTATGGTAGGACTTTACTGCATTTTTCTCCTTGAAACATATTACCTATTATATTTCTGTAACTATTACAAAGAATTAGGACAGTCATCCCTCAGCTTACTTGAATTATTGGTTCCACCACCAGATGTGTAAGTCAAAATTCACATGAAGTCAGGACCCCTTTCTAATGGTGTCAGCACTGTATATAATCTATAATAATAATAGTGTAATAATGATAATACAACCAATTAGTGCTAAATCTTTCTGGATAGACAAAACTAATAGAAAAGACTTAAAAAGTATCAGTGTGAACATTGTCAGCCCTTCTTTGCCTCATCTCTTAGCTTTTTCAGTATAAATAAAAAAATATGAGACTGCCACCCCCAGCTCTCTTTTCTCTTTTAGATCATTTTTATGACAGAGAACATGCATGTAAAATTTTTTCTTGCCAACAAAATACATATCTTTTATAATCTATCATAAATTTGGAATGCAAAGGAGGGATTGTTTCCTCATCAACCATGGATATTCTTTTATATTATTTACGATGGCATGAAGTATATTCAAGAATGAGGTTTATTCTAGATTTACCAATATCAGAATAGTAGTAATAATAATATTATTACATATTTGTTTCATCATGCATTGTAATACTTCTTATTTGACCAGTCACAGTTTTCTATCTTCCATGCATCCCCTCGTGTCTCTATCCGGGGGTGTGACTTCACTGGTCACGAAATCAGTCTTTTGATGAATTTATAATTATGGTTCCTTTATACTCTTTATGGACTGCTGATTTAGGCCATTCAATGCCCTTAATACTTTTAAAGGCAAAAGTGTTCACTATAATGATTATTAGATTCATATTTCAATATTTTCCCAATACATTGGTAGATTTAGGGAACTCATAGATTCACCAAGTAAACCTTGGATTGTAGGTCCACATTGGGAATTGCCAAGATCCCTTCCAAAGATGAAGCTATTTATGAATGCAGGGAATGCAAAGTTCCCGATACAGTATACCATTTTCTAATGAGGTAAGAATGCGCTAGATAGACTCCTTCCTGCATAATGGAATTAAACGCATGTCGTTTATTTCTTTCCTCTGAGGAGTTTTGAAGGATTTTGCCTGTATATGTTACTTCAAGGGGACAGAGTTTGTCATAACTATTTTGAATTGCTCTCCCTCGGATTTAGACCCCTTGCCCTATCTCTCATGGTGGCTGTGCGACAGTCTGATACAGTGAAATAAGCCACCCTCTTTGCTTTCATGCTTGTAATATTGATGTTTGTGTTTATAGCTACATTTCATCTGTTAAAGTCTCCTTTGTTAGCAGTTTGTCTTCCCTAATATAGTTTGCTTTCAAGTTTTTTTCAAAGGAGAATATTTGATGATTTAGAGATATTTTTCAATATTCTCAGGAATCTCATATTTGAGTGGAATTTTAATTGGTTGATGATTATATATCATCCAAATTTGCTATACTTTTCATTGAGTTGAATTGGCAATGGTGTAATTGCTTTAGTTATTTCTTGCAAGGATATCTGATCCTCCTGAATTTCATTGGCTAATTCCCACTCGTCAAGCTCGTTACTTGGCTCACCACGTTTAGTAACTCAAAAAAGTATTTCCATTTTGGTCTGTAATTTTATTGTTTTTGTTTCCTTTTCATATTGCCCTCGATATATACAAGCAATGCTGTGTAAATGAGTTTTTTGGTACATTCACAAGCTTTAGCTAGAAGCTAAATTATTTCTACTTTTAGTCTTCATATTCTTTGCCCTACTCCTTACTCTGTTAACTATCCTTCTGCTTTCATCATGGTGTTCTCTTGCTTCCTGAGTCCTTACCTTTAACCAGTATCTAAATTTTTTTTGTTTTTGTTGCTTGATGCAGTTCATCTGTTCACCATGATGTTTTCCTCTTTATGCTTCTTCCAACAGCTGTCTCCCATTATCGCCACATCAGCTCTAACGGGGAGAAAGTCACAAACTCCAACTCATCTCTAGTAAAAGTCTTCCGTTTTCTCGTATGGTCATATTTGTTGTGATTCCTATACTTGAATAAATGATGTCATTCGATTTTTCATATTCCGTGTAATTTTTACCGTGCTGTCACTTACATGCTCCACATTCTCATAATGTCTCAAGAAATTCGGAGCTATAATGAGAGCTAATCTGTTTCTAGCATTTTCATTGTTTCCTGAATAAATGAGTTCATAATCATTGTGAATAACCCTACGTCCAGTAACTTTTACCTTGTTTCCGCCAATCCCTCAAATTGATTTTCTTCCATTTCATCATATCCACCACCTCTTCACATTTTTCAGTGAGGGTTCCCACATTTATTTTAGCAATATTAGAGCAGATCACAGCCCAACTGGAAGTCCTGATAAGTTCATCCGTATAGTCTTGTGTTTCTTGAAAAAAAATTTGCCAGGCCTATTGTGGGAGTGGGAACTTATAATCCCATAATTAAAGATTTTAAAGGCTGTTTTGGAATTTAAAATAGCTTCTTGATGAAGACCGTTGGTCTGTAAAACAACAAGGGGGTCTTGCACTTGAATAAAATGCTTTCCTGCTTCAGACCAACACTTCATGATGTATGTCTTGTTTCCTGAGGGTTTTTAATTAGCATTCTGCTTATATATAACAATGTAATTCTTTTTCAGGAAACTTATCACTTTATTACCATTAAGGTTTCCTAATACAGTATATATTTACAAATCATTAGTGGCTTTAAAGAATATTCACCCCAAGTTAGTAAAACATTGGGTGAAATTTGTTTGGATCAGCCATTTCATTTTATTGTGAAATAAACCTAATTCTTAAGAATATCATGTTTAATTGCATGAACTTCGTCCAACTCTATGCCCTCATCCTTCTGTGGAGCTCATTTGCTGCTGAAGGAAAATAAAATGCACATTTTGCCCCTTAACAGATTATATTTTTTTAACATTGCATGTCAGACTGGATCTAATTTTTTTTATTTAATGAATTTAAAATATAAGGTGTTTAGACACCATAAATCTTAAACTCAAAATAACGATTAATTAAATGAAAAATATTGAAAGTAAAAACTCAATTTGATGGCCCTTTTCTGATAAATTTACAAGTATGGAGGTGTACAAACATATGCTGTAACATTAAAATGGCAACAATCTATGCTATCAGATGTACGATAACACAAGCTACTTCGTAGAAGACGAAAACAACACTTTGGATTAAAAGATAGTTCGTATTAGTCATAAAATAGCTTTTACCTTCATGAGATATCCCGTGGATAGACCAAAGTTTTTAGAAATATAGACCACGAGATATCCCGGGTTAGTACATTAAAGGGTTAACGAGTAGTTGTTAAAATTAATAGAATTAATGATGGGCAGTGTGCCAAACCTTCCTACAGTGTTAAGTAGTATCAGTACTCGACTTTGTTAGGAATCCAAATCAATTTTGGTTGAAAATAATATTGCAAGAAGATTTATTAAATATGCTTTATTATCTCTCGATGCCCCTCAAGATCTTAGTAGCCTGTTTTGTTCCTCTGGCATGGCAATATCAATTTGCAAGATTTAAATTTGATGGATGATGGAAAATATTCTCTTAGTCATTTCCTGCAATTTGATCATTCATTCTTGTATTTTCCTTACGACCATATATTCCCCCCTATTTCATTGCTTTCTGACAGACTATCCTCAATGCTCAGTGTCGTTGAAGATTACTAAAGGGATAGAAATATGTGGGGGCTGTGAGTTCTCTTCTTCCTGTGTTTCATTTCTTACAGCTAAACAACTTTAGAGATTGGGGCAGGCAGGATATGATGAACCCCTTTTCTCTTGTTCAGTTTATTACAGTTTAAGTGAGCTTGTTGAAATGAGCATGATTATCGTTGTTTGAAAAAAAAATATATATATTTAATTTTGTTCCCTTTGTCATGTAGCCTAGCCCATATTTATCTTTTTCTCTCTTATTGTTATAAATTAGGAGAAAGCCATGAGTTGCATCCACCAATGGAAGACAAACCAGGAATTATTGTGCACGTGTGTGAGGAAGCAGAGAAAGGTGAAGAAGGCGCCAAACCTCGCATCATCCAAACGCGTAGACCCCAGTCTTTCACTTAGTGAACCATATTTATTGTGATGTATAAAATTTGAGATGCTTTTGAGGAATAGCAAGTACGTTTACCGACTTCAGTGGCCCGAGATATGACTTATGTATATGTGTTGCAGTTCGAATTACACACATATATATACTATATATATATATAGCAAGTAATCTAAGTAGCTTTCAAATCAGCGGTTTTATGTTGTTGTCCTTTGTCTGATCATCAGTTTTGACTAACTCCATGCTAAATCTTACAGCATTCAGCTCAAGACTTGGGGATCAAAGGGAATCGATGTCACACTGTTGGCCAACAGTTTTCAGTGGGGCAAAATAGACCAAAAATGTCACTCAATACCTAATACAAGATAAGTGTTATGAAGAGAGAAAAAAAGGCAATTTTGCAAATTTTACCAAATTCATTCCAGAAGATGCCTAGAAAGAAGAGTAATTTAAGGTGCAGGCACACTTAACATGTTGGAAAAAAAATTATATATATATATATATATATATATATATATATATATATATATATATATATATATATATATATATATATATATATATATATATATATATATATATATATATATATATATATATATATATATATATATATATATATATATATATATATATATATATATATATGGAAGGAAAAGCCCATTAAATAAAACAACGAAAATATATATATATATATAAGTACTTATTAATTTCGTGACCTAAGCTGGTCACCTTCTCAAAGTACTTTAAGAAGGTGACCAGCTTAGGTCACGAAATTAATAAGTACTTTATATATATATATATATATATATATAGTATGTATATATATATATATATGGGCTATATCCTATCCATATATATAGACTGTATGTATATACAGTTCAGTTGTTTTATTTAATGGGCTTTTCCTTCCATTTTAGACTGTATGTTCACAGTTCAGTGTTATTATATATATATATATATATATATATATATATATATATATATATATATATATATATATATATATATATATATATATATATTTTTTTTTTTTTTTTTCTTTTTTGGTGTGAGAGAGAGAGAGAGAGAGAGAGAGAGAGAGAGAGAGAGAGAGAGAGAGAGGAGGAGTGAGTGAGTGAGTGAGTGAGTGAGTGTTACACCAGGACAGGCATACTGCCCTCACCTGGCACTAAGAAAAGATTGGCTTTGTCAGTGGGAGAGCAAGCTATAGAACTGTCAGGATGAAGGAGAGGAGGGAAAGCTTGATTTACAGAAGTTTTTGGAAAGCATTTTGGCTAACGACCAGAAACATTTATCAGTGGGAGAAGAATTCAGGCTATCAACTTTCCTTCTTAAAAAGAACCCTTTAGACCTGCGAACCTGAGCAGTGCAGCGATTTCTAGCCATAATAAATGCAGAGCGAATTAAATTCCCCACAAGTCACCAAAAGCAGCAAATCTTCTCCCATCTCAAACAAAGAGGAAAATACGAAGCCCTTAAATATGAATAGGAGACCAACTTCTTTGTATAGCTAGGGCATTCTGTGCTGAAAAAGGTAAAATAGAAGGTTCAGAATTGCATCTTGGTCAGGGCATGGATAACAAAGCAAAACCAAAATTCTTGGCCTTACATAAGCTTAAAAAATTAAGTATTAAAGCACACCTACCGTATGGAAGAAGTAAATAGCAGAAAAAAAAGAAGAGCTTCCTATGAAATCGTACGGACTTCTCCAGACAGTCTCACAGAAAGGAAGGCAGTTTATAAACCAAGACAGCAAAGCCAGATTAGGAAAACATATTTTGAGTACAACTAACGAAATTCGTTCCACATTACCCCCAATGTGTCCAAAAGATGCTGAAAACTGAGGGTGCACTGGCAAGGGAACAGAAATAGTCCTCAGGTAACTTCCCTGATAACAGATAAATAACTCATAAAGAGAAATATATTAAAAAAAAAGGAATCCATAAAATGCTCATTCCCCAGCATATACATAATGCACTCATGCTCACCATCATAAGAGTTGCAAGCAGCCAAAGGGCCTAAAACAGATGGAATCAGTAGACTGTAGTTACAAGAAGCACACCTGTTCATAGAACAGTCTAGACGGTAGATGAACAAATTCACAGACACTTCTAAATGGAACCCTAGCTCGCAGAAGGAGACAGGACAAGAGAATCTTGCACTCAACCGAGGACTATTTACATATACCAAATACACCAGAAAGGTCCAGTCCCTTCATAATGACCTTTCAGAGAGGAGGTCTCTGCAAGAATAGTGTCCAGAGCCATAGAAAATATCCAAGGTACCAAGGCTTAACCTGTTCCATCAACAAAGGGCAATTATACACTCCAGATACCAAAAGACATTGCATCGGTATCCATTGAGACTATAAAGGTCGGGAAAGTGAGGAAGAAGTGACCTGGACTAGTCATAACCTCGCCTCATATATGAGATCTGCAGGACGAAAATCTTTACCTTTCTCAGAATTGTGCAGGAGAGGTCAGGCCATTTTTCCCGAGCAAAAGCATAAAGCCACAACAGCCATATTCTAAGCCTGGTAGCAGATGAGATGAATAAGAAACAGAGGAAGGAAAAGAGAAAAAGAAGACAATCACGGCGAAAAAAGTCACTACAAACCCTGTAACAAGATATTTTTTGAGTAGCTTGAAATGAAATGGGGGCAGGACTGGTTAAAAGGCCAGATTGTGATCACAGACAGTTGTATATTCTAACTGGAACTCGCACCAAGAAGCAGTACGGTAAAGTTTATCAAGGAGTTAAAAAAAATACAGAACCTCATATATATTAGAATATATCAAGCCAAAAATGACTGTTGATCTCACATTTTAGAATATTATATATTAATATCTTCTTAGATTGTGATCACTTTTCTCATTTTATGCATTATATAATTTTGTATAATTGATGTTTATTTTGACGGTTTTTCTTTCTCAGAATGAACCTTGGGTACCCTTAAAACCTCGTATATTGGGCTGTTTATTGCATGGAGTTACTTTGAACTTATCTTCAGAGGTGACTTCTTGAGTATTTATTTTATTCATAACCTTTGTGGGTGGAGAACAGTTCACGTGCATGATATTATAGTACAGACACTCCCGTACTTAAGAATGAGTTACGTTCCAGAGCCTTGCTTGTAAGTAGAATTGTTCGTGAGTTAGGTTCCAGAACCTTGCTCGTAAGTAGAATTGTTCATAAGTTATATTTCGGGAAAAAGAGTTCTATACAGTACTTAGGCTATTGACACTTAAGTACTACATAAAACATAAAATATATAGTACTAATGAGTTTTAATACAGTAAAAATAATGTAGTAATACAATACAATACTGTAATACATACATTAATACATGGGTAGATAATGGATAGGTTTTGTTCGTATCTGCGAGTGTTCTTAACTTGGTTGTTCATAAGTACAGGAGAGTCTGTAAAGAATTTTGTTATATCACTAGCTTATTTGTCTTATAGATTATTTGTCCTCTGTAATATGTTCATGCATAACGGTTTTATGATACATCAAGTATATCTGTATCCATTGATTTTATACATATTTTTTTTAAGAATAACTATAAATAAATAGACTTAATTGTTTTGGTGAATGCGTGAGCATTCCCCTTATGTCATGAACGTTGTGCACTCTCGAATAAAGCTTTCCTCCACTTCATTGTGTATTTCTACCTGTGATACTAAGAGCGACATAAGTTTTGATTTTTAAAGTTTTTTATTACCTCGCCAAGTTTCATGAAGAAGAAGCCTTTATGATATTGAAATATTTTTCAGGAGCAAAATTCGTTTCCTGCTAGTGTTGCTATTAAAGGTTAATCAAAAGTTTACATTTTATTGTTTCCACCACACCTCGTAAATTTCACAAAAGTGAAAACACATTCTCAAGTTCCAATATAGTAACTTACTCTACACTCTGTTTTTACGGATAATACGCAAGTTATGAGGAAAACATAATTCAATAAATTTCTTTAATAATATTTACACAAGAAGAAGAACTTGAACAAGAATCAACAGAGTATTAATATACAGTATTCCTATCACTGTAATTCACTGGAGTGAAATTAAAAGTTTTCTTTCATGTTCTGAATACCTTCATTATCTCATATACAGTACTATACAGCAAAAAAAAAAAAAAAAAAAAAAGTTGACCAAACTTGTCACCGCCCGCATTAAAGCATGAGTTGGAGTAAACGTTACTTGTCTGTGATCCAACTCACGTGCAATCCATACTCAGCTAGCTGAGATGACACAAGGTGTGGTGTATCCTTAAAAAAAAAAAAAAAAAAAAAAAAAAAAAAAAAAAAAAAAAAAAAAAAAAAACACACACACACACACACACACACACACACACACACACACCTGACTAAAATTGACTCATAAATCACCCAAGGGATCACGGACATCCTTTTCCTCACCTTCATTGTCTGATAAGTCCTCCATTTTTAAAAGAAGAAAATCTACTTTTAGTGGTTCACGATTAAAACACTTATGGTTGCTGCTCCTTTCGGTGTCATCAACACCTTCCAAGACACTGACTGCTTGACTTCTTTCATCGTGTTCATCTTCTATGACCTCGGTCTTTTGTAAAGAAATTGCTCCATCGTCGTTGTACTGATTGCTACTAAGATCTGAAGAAATATCAGGATCATCTTTGATGCTAAAAAACTCGTCTTCAACCTCGGTTTTAAGTAAAGAAATGGCACCATCCTCTTTCTCCTGATTGCTACTAAAGAGACCTGAAGGTAGTTCACGATCGCATTTTATAGTCTGGACAAGCGACATGCTAATATCACCATTTACTACCACCAATTTAGAGGTATCTGAAGGTTCAACATTTATTGAACACTCATCATGAACTGCTTTGGAACCAAGAGCTTCATCATTTCCTAAAGATATTAGATTAAGCAAATCTAAATGCTTTTGAGGACCTATTCTTTTGCCTTCCATATGCATTTTCATGTGTTCGTTCCGGCTGGAGGAATGACGAAATTTTTTCCAACATATACTACACGGGTAAGGTTTCACTCCCGTGTGCATTCTCATGTGTGTACTTAGATTACTCTTCCTGTTAAAACTCTTCCCACATTCAGTACAAGTATATGGTTTTTCAGGTGTGTGCGTTATCATATGTAGGCAAAGATTACATTTCTGGCCAAATCCTAGACCACATTCATTACATTTGAAGGGTTTTTCTTCTGTATGTTCCATCATGTGTACAGTGAGACCGCTTGACCAATTAAACCTCTTCTCACATAATGGACAAGAAATAGGTTTAATATCAAGATGGGTCTTTTGATGTTGACTAAGAAGACATTTGTCATTAAAACTTTTGCCACAGTTTTCACACAAGAAGGGTTTTTCATTTGTATACATTCTTACACGAGCATTCAAGTTATACTTTTGACTAATACTCTTTCTGCATTCATTAGACATTAATAGTTTCTCTTTGGTATGAATCCTAGTATGTCTGATAATGTGGCACTTTCGACTAAAACCCTTTCCACATTCCGAGCACAAAAATGGCTTCTCTGTTGTATGAATCTTCATATGTCGGACGAGAGGGCCCCTACGACTAAAACTCCTTTTGCATATGTCACAAGAGTATGGTTTTTCTTGTGTATGCACTCTAAAGTGACGTTTAAGATTGTATTTACGAGGAAAGGACTTGTTGCATTCGGTACAGGAAAAAGGTTTTTCTTTAGATTTTGCACGGGCAACCGATGCCATAGTCTTCTCTACACTACTACTCTCCCTTATTTCTTCCATGCTTGTGACACTTTAAGATTAATTATACGTGCAGATGATACATAAATATTGTTATATAAAATAACAGGCTTCATTTCCCCCTCCAGCCCACCTCCGTTCTTTTCATATTGCAAGTTTTTCATTGTTAAACATAGCTGAGAGATTAGATAGAATATGCTGCCAACTGTTTCAGTAATCCAGAGCTAAGTAAAGCAAAATAACTTGGATATTAATTAACTAAAAGTTAATATGAGTCTCTTCATATTTTGAAACACTCGCTGAAAGTTGCATATAATTACACTATAGCATTTATATACCTTTAAATTATGTGTATAGAACCAACTCTCAACTTCTCTATGTCTTCCTTCTAGACGTTATTTTCTTCAAAATACAATTGTGCATAATGCCTCGATGGTTCGTTGCCTGAAAAAGAAATAGATTACTAACTCTCTCTGAAATTTGTACTTTTGATTACAATACTTCCTGAGCACAAAACATTATTTAAACAACATTATCCTTTTAATGAAGTAAGTTCAACGACATAACACAATGACTGTAAATCTGAAGTGTAAACAGCAGTTTGTTAAAGAAAAAAATTAAAATTCCCAACAGAAATAGAAGCTAAAAGAGTGATCTAGGATAGGTTACTTAATTATAAAAATATCAAGTCCACGCAAATTTTCTACAATGACTTAGATCACACCATTGTAACAGGATAGAGTGCCACACAATAAAGAACGAATGAATTCACTCTATATTCTCTTCCAGAAGCAAATTACGTGTTTTTGTGGACAATCATTACCTATAGAAAAGGAAACCTTCTTGCACATATAAATTATTTCCTCCTGCTTTGAAGCAATGTCGGTTAACAGTACAGAATATTTCATGTATGTGTGCCCTCTTTTGTCATTTGCTCGCATGACTGACAGCACCAAAAAAAAAAAAGTATCAACTCTCAACTGATAATAAATGCAACAGTTTCCAAACTAATGTACCCAAGACTAAGACATGAAAATGTATATGGTATATTTTGAATTGTTGGTACGCTTGCAGAATGACTGAGAGGGTTGAGAGAGGACATAATAAAATAACAGTTCTGTAAATTGAGAAAAACCCTACAACAAAGATGCATGTTACCAGTGCTTAATTCCATCCATGTGCTCTGGGCATGAACAGCATTCTCCCTATTCTGACTCCATGTGTATATGGAAATGGTACTATGCAAAACTAGTTACCAATGACACATCAAAGGACACTTGCATGGTACATGCAGCAGTAAGACAGCGCTAACATAATTAAAGGTAATAAAGTGATGATGAATGAATCTACATCATGGTTTTGGCAAGTGTCATCGTTACCCTTGCCACAATACTACCAGAAAAGGCTTAGGGATCTCAATATTCTGATACAGTTGTGGCCACCCTGTTTGCTTAAGGAAGAGAAGGTATCATATTATAAAAAAAATTTTGAACAGTATCAAACCCACAACATTGGTATCATGCCACAAAAGACTGATAGCAAACAACCTTAGAAGGTATGATGAAAACCTCGTTTCTTTAGCAGGAGTTATGGCTAACATGCTGATTTCAGGAGGACATGAATTAGCACTGATATGGGTTTCATTCTGCTCTCTACGCGTATAGCAAGTGTGAGCATGGCCATGCGCAATGGCTAAGAATTTAAGAGAGAATTATCCCTTCTATCGCTGGAAACTATTAATTCTAAACTTTACTATTTTTAATAGAGTAAGTAAATAAGTGAGATTGCTTCATATAAACTGGTAAATGCTAGACTTCTTGATAAAGACTTTAATATTGGCAAGTGTGACTGTTACCCTGAGTGTATGTCCTTTCTATCCTCAACCTGTGGCTGGCTGCAAACCCTCGACCTGACACATCAGTCATGAACATTACCAATCGCCCATGGAGGCCACATTGAAAGGCTTCAAATACATTTGTAAAAAAAAGAAGAGACGGTAAATTCTTCACAAAAGATGAAAAATGTTTAAGCAAACAAATACTTGATACATATGATTAATATGTTGCTCCTAGTAGCTCCGGCAAGGTTGCCCTTTTTCCCAGGCAGGTTTTAGAATAGTATTTTCCTCTTCCAGAACTGGGCACTGATTCTGATGAAATGGGTTTACATGCTCAACTCGGGAAAGAGCCCTAATAACAATAAGGCAGTTTTACAATCAACAGTGAGCAGGAAGTGAAGTCTGTACTAAACTGACAATTACTTTATTCTGATCAAATATCACTACAGTATTACACTCTTAAATATCAATAAAATATTAACCTATCTCACTTATTTACTTTAATCTGGGAGTTTGTATATACAATTGTAAATATTTACCTTGGGTTGGCTTAGTATAATTTGGTTAATTGAGTGTGTTAGATATATTTAGTAATGCAGGATTTCATAATATGTCTGTGAATGTGAATAAACTTAAGTTGCTGACGGGAAGGACAGTGACTTCATTTATATGCAATAGTATATGGTTTTCTGTTATGATCTGGCAAACTATTTTTGGCGTTGTCTTGTTGGCTATTTTTCTGGTTTAATTACGTGTTATTTGAGCATTGAGAGAGTGAGGTTATGCGTTACTGAGCTCCCTCCTTGTTCCATAGTAAGCTAATTAATACATACGAAGAAGGAAGACGTTGGATTTGATTTACACCACATTTTCTACATTTTGTTAAGATAAACCACCATCATGTCTGCGGCAACCCAAGCAGAGTGACCACCGCCAAGCAATGTCGGCCTTATGACGCATAAAAAAAAACAAGTAATTTCCGAGAAAAACAATAGTCTGAATATATTCGGAACACAAAAAAGTATCAGAAATTGGCTTAGCCCAAAAATAGACGAGGTGCATAAAACGAATCTTTATCAAATATATATCATTCTAATTTTTCCTCACTGGATGTGTAAACAATCACTTATCTTAATATTAATTACATTTTAAAAGCAAAATACCAATAGTTACCTCTACTCGCTCCCCAAAATATTGTCATAGGCGAGCCACACGGTCTCAAAACGAATGTAAACCATATCTTAAATCCTTTATCGAAGGGAATAATATCTTTCAATGCTTGTAATCTAGGCAGACACACTTCTCGGAGTTTCTACACTTCATTTCATATGGGTTTTAAGACGTACAACAATCATGAAGACGACATAATATCTAATCAAAACAACATTTCTCGACCTTTTCTTCTTCTTCCAATTCTTCTTCTTCTTCCAATCAGACGTAGGATAAGAAGCCTGAACATCAGTAGCTTCTTTCTCAAATGCTTAAAGAAAAGTAACAATAACTATAATAATCAATGTACGAAATTGTAAGAGAGAAAATCCTATCATAAAGAATGTAATCAATTATATAAGCTTAACTACAAATGAAGTTTTTTTTTTTTTTTTTTTTTTTTTTTAGCATGAGAAAGATCACAAGGCCTCTAAAATACCCATTTCTTAACTTGATATTGTCAGGTATTTTGAATCATTATTACCTATCATGACTCTCCTATTAATTATAAATTATAATGCAGCGCAGTGGTTAGAGTACTGGAATAAAGAAATGACGAATCCATAGAATACGTACTAAATGTACATAATCCGCAGAGATAAAATTATTTTTTGTCAAATAAAAATCCACTAAACGAGATACAAAACGAATGGAACGATATTCTGTAGAGTATATACAAAATGCATTGATTTTCGGTGATATGACGTATATCTTTGAGTCTATAATATAGTAACTGACTATCGTACACGCGTGCCTCCTATTACTGGGTGTTACGGAGGATAAAAAGAGGCAAAGATTTATTTGCAATACCAGAGCCACCGAAGAGCGTCTCCTTCATTAACGAAATTTTTAACAGATTAACTTAATTATATATTGAGGTTGTGGAAGGGAGGAGAGTGACGTTTGATAATCTAGCTCATAGTAACTCAGCAAGCATACTTTGACCTCGAAGATGAGGAGCAGACAGTAGTGGCTCTTGATATTCCCCAACTCCAATCCATTCCAGCAGGCATAAAGGTTACACAGTTTTGAGAGGATGTAATGGTGTATGTCATCTTTTACCTCTCAGCAACTCAGTAGGTAGAAGGAGTACTCAAATGGGTGTGGAGGCTTGTTGCACAACCAATTGCAGCATGGGCTCATGCACGATAATAAATATGCAGATGCCCTTCCTAGAGATATGCATTTAGAATAACTCTCCGAGTTAGAAATACATACCAATACATGACCCCATTCCCCCTTGTAAGAGGGGGTAACCGAGCCAAGACACACACGCATTCACCACGATCCACACATACCTAAGCTACTCCTCTTAGCTCCTTGGGGATAAAGGGTAGCCACACTTATCTCTACCACCCTGCTTGGGTCACCTACAAAGTAGGAGGGCAAGGATATTCTACAGTGAGGCCCGACAGCCGCAGTTGTCTTACCTCCACTGCTTCATCATATGACTACTCCCCTCACACCCGAGTTAGAAATACACTTATTTAGAGAGAGAGAGAGAGAGAGAGAGAGAGAGAGAGAGAGAGAGAGAGAGAGAGAGAGAGAGAGAGAGAGAGAGAGAGAGAGAGAGAGAGATAATGCTTCTCCCCTTCGCCAAATCCACCCGAATAAAATAGAAGAGACCATTGGAGTGACTTGTGTGATAGCCTCTGTCATCACAACTTGCTCAGTGAGCATTCACTGTAGAAGTTTTAAGTGTACGGTGGAGCAACAGCTCTACGTGTTCGAGCCTCAACAGGGGCAATATTCACTATTAGTCCCCATTTTGGAAGTGGACACAGACGGATTGAAACTAGGGGAATTAAGGCTGGATGCCCTTCCTTTCATCCTGTCGTGCGCTCGAACACGGTAAAACTAAACAAATATGACCGACGATTTTCATTTTGCAATGTGGAAAAAAAATGGCGAATTTTATTTTGCAATAAGGAACTATATCAAGATATGATTAGCTGATTATTTAATTATATAATTATCTAATTATTTGATTATAGTATAGTAGTAGTAGTAGTAGTAGTCATAAGTGAATCTACATGTACCAAGGTAGGAAAAAAGGGGGTGTTTGTGGAAACGGGAAAAGGTGTAATCATCCGATGGAGGGCGCTGTTAGTAGTACTGCAATAACACACATGTTCCATAGTGTTAGGGAGCCCATTCTAACACCTGCGTCGCACCTGCACACCGCCTCGACTTTTTCCTCTCTCTCTTTTTCTCTCTCTCTTTCTCTCCCCCTTCGTTCACCTCCACCCAACAACACAGGTAAGTTAAAGTACAGCAGTCACCACCTGAAGGTGGTCACAAATGTGATCACAAATGTGCAAAGAATGACAAGTGCAAAGGCATCTGTATACAAATGTGAGGGTAGCAGCATCTGTGGGCAAAGGGAAGCATGTGTTTAGGCCACGAGCCCGCCTGGTGCCTACCTGCTTTGAAGAAGATTTGATTATTCACTATCCGATCACAACATGTTTCGTTCCCTCTCCCCATCTACGGAATACAAAACGAAAATAAGTCTCCCCAAGTTTTAGCTACAATGTTAACTTGAGCAAGCAGTGATGAAGGTTCTTAATTTATGGCATAAAAGTTCTGATTCCGTAAATGGTCTTCCATCGCCCTGTGTGCTTAGCTTACTAGCTATGTCAAGAGTTTCTGATCCGATATATTTTCAAAATACGAGGAAAAACACTAAGATGATGAACATAATTTGGAAAGATATAAAGATCAAGACTGGCATAAAGACTCTGAATGGTATATATATATATATATATATATATATATATATATATATATATATATATATATATATATATATATATATATACATACATACATATATATATATATATATATATATATATATATATATATATATATATATATATATATATATATATATATATATATTTATAAATAATATTCTACGACAACGAATACAAATACAAATTAACATCTCTACATTTACTCTTTCAAGTGAATGGAGATATGACGAGAAATTTCAGTTGAAATTGGGTACTGCAAAGAAAAATAATGATATATTTGAAGTTCAACTCCAAGTGCTGATTCACAGTGTGGTGTTTTCATATCTCGTTTCCAGTTAATAATTTCAAAGGAATATTTAGCAAATGATGGAGGTTCTCAACTCGTGGAATAATCTTGATCAAAAAGAATTCTTAAAATATCCTGTGAAGGCTAAGAGTATTTCAAGATTATTATTCATATTAGTCATCAAACTAAGAGAAATAGAAAAATATTACATTAAAATCTCTGTTCATATTTTCTTTTAAACAAACGCCTTAAAATGAAAGTCACATCCAATCGTCTATTCAAGAATTGAGAAAGAAAGTGACAAAGAAAGAAAGAAAAAATTGTTTTAAAAAAAGAACGAGGAATGATAGGTTAGGAGAGGCGTTTCTTTCGTATCCATATGAAAAAAATAAGTTTTCATCCCATGTGCCACGTGGTTCCACGACACCCGGAATGGTGTCGTGTCAGCCTCCCTCCAATGGAAGAGTGCCACGTACTAAAGTGGAATAATGATGCTCCTCAGTCAAGGTAAAACGAAAAGAGATAATCACAAAAAAGAAAAACATGGTTAAGCAGTAATTGATAAACTTTGTGAAATCTCTCTCTCTCTCTCTCTTTCTCTCGTTCTATTTATCTCTCTCCCTTTATATATATATATATTTATATATATATATATATATATATATATATATATATATATATATATATATATATATATATATATATATATATATATATATATATATATATATATATATATATATATATATATATATATATATATATATATATATATATATATATATATATATATATATATATATATATATATATATATATTATATATATATATATATATATATATATATATATATATATATATATATATATATTTCAAGCCCAGATAAATAGGGAGGGTTTCCAGGATAGTCATAGCAAGACACTGGAAGAAAATCTTTTTGCTCAAGCAACGCATGGCTGGTCAAACATGGTCAGCCGACTGACAGATAGAGAACTATCTACTCAGGCGTATGGTGAGAAAATGACACCGTGATATTAACAATACTATTATCCATGAAAAACTTTTGTGACCATAATGGATTTGAACTTACGTCGCGTTACATAATAATACCACCATACCGACTGGACCTCTGCAACCGACAGAAGTCAAAATTTCATAAGCCATCCAGACCAAGCAAGCACTTTTTCCGTCGGTCATCTATATCAACCTATCACAGTTGACACGTGGAATATATTAAGCATATTCATATGAAACTGTGATATTATCAATACTATTACCTACGACAAATTTTGTGACCATGAGAGGATTCGAACTCGAATCGCAAGATACACAATCTGCAACTATACCGATTGGGCTACTACAACCGACAAAAGTTGGAATTTCATATCTAAACCAGATCAAGCAAGCACTCTTCCAGTCGGTTATTTATATCAACCTATTATTGAGCCAATTCTCTCTGGCTTTAATAATTCCTATTTTGATGGATGGTATGTAACCAACTATCTTCTGCTACTCCTCACAAATGATTTCGTATATCTCTTGTACAGACTGGTTGTTAAATAAGACCCTCCAGTGAATACCTGCAACACGATCATTAATTTTGTTGCAATCTCCTTTTGTATAGTTCTTCCTCATCTCCTTCTCAGTT
>JAXCGZ010020841.1:100000-110000 GCA_037179515.1 Halocaridina rubra | reverse complement strand
GAAGCCACGAGTGAGGTTGGGGAATCTGTAATATGAACATAGTGGCATTCAGTTAGAATGCGTTCATCCCCAAGTATAGCAGATATAAGCTATAAGGTTGGGTTCTTTTATACCTTCTGTGGTGTGTAGTTGGTAGCGCCTTGACTTAGTAATTATAAGTCCTAGGTTCGAGTCCCGGTCGGGGTAAAAAATTATTCATGTTTTCACATATGTAATGTGCTTGCTTGGTTATTGTATGACCCGAATGAGATTGGGAATTGAATTAAATGCTACAATGAAGCCACGAGTGAGGTTGGGGAATCTGTAATATGAACATAGTGGCATTCAGTTAGAATGCGTTCATCCCCAAGTATAGCAGATATAAGCTATAAGGTTGGGTTCCTTTTATACCTTCTGTGGTGTGTAGTTGGTAGCGCCTTGACTTAGTAATTATAAGTCCTAGGTTCGAGTCCCGGTCGGGGTAAAAAAATTATTCATGTTTTCACATATGTAATGTGCTTGCTTGGTTATTGTATGACCCGAATGAGATTGGGAATTGAATTAAATGCTACAATGAAGCCACGAGTGAGGTTGGGGAATCTGTAATATGAACATAGTGGCATTCAGTTAGAATGCGTTCATCCCCAAGTATAGCAGGTATAAGCTATAAGGTTGGGTTCCTTTTATACCTTCTGTGGTGTGTAGTTGGTAGCGCCTTGACTTAGTAATTATAAGTCCTAGGTTCGAGTCCCGGTCGGGGTAAAAAATTATTCATGTTTTCACATATGTAATGTGCTTGCTTGGTTATTGTATGACCCGAATGAGATTGGGAATTGAATTAAATGCTACAATGAAGCCACGAGTGAGGTTGGGGAATCTGTAATATGAACATAGTGGCATTCAGTTAGAATGCGTTCATCCCCAAGTATAGCAGATATAAGCTATAAGGTTGGGTTCCTTTTATACCTTCTGTGGTGTGTAGTTGGTAGCGCCTTGACTTAGTAATTATAAGTCCTAGGTTCGAGTCCCGGTCGGGGTAAAAAATTATTCATGTTTTCACATATGTAATGTGCTTGCTTGGTTATTGTATGACCCGAATGAGATTGGGAATTGAATTAAATGCTACAATGAAGCCACGAGTGAGGTTGGGGAATCTGTAATATGAACATAGTGGCATTCAGTTAGAATGCGTTCATCCCCAAGTATAGCAGATATAAGCTATAAGGTTGGGTTCCTTTTATACCTTCTGTGGTGTGTAGTTGGTAGCGCCTTGACTTAGTAATTATAAGTCCTAGGTTCGAGTCCCGGTCGGGGTAAAAAAAAAATTATTCATATATATATATATATATATATATATATATATATATATATATATAATCAAATAATCAAATAAACGCATTAACATATGTGAACATGAAGCATATTATACCCCTGACAGGGACTCCTACCTAAGACACGTAATTACCGTACCAAGGGGCTATCAACCACACCACTTCAGTGGTGTAGTTGGTAGAGCCTTGGCACAGTAATTGTGTGTCTTAGGTTCGAGTCCCGGTCAAGGGTATAATAGGTTTCATATATATATATATATATATATATATATATATATATATATATATATATATATATGGTAGGAAAAGCCCATTAAATAAAACAACGAAAATATATATATAAAAGTACTTATTAATTTCGTGTTTTATATAATGGGCTTTTCTTACCATTTTAGACTGAATGTTAACAGTTCAGTGTCATATATATATATATATATATATATATATATATATATATATATATATATATATATATATATATATATATATATATATATATATATATATATATATATATATTGTGTGAGGACAACGTCCTCGGGAAAACTGATCCTGGACAATTGCCCTTTGGAAAATTTCCCCCAGGACAAGTGCCCCTGGTTGACTGACCCAAAAACCAAGTACATATATTCATCAGAAACATATTGGTAATTTTTCATGCCTTTCGTTATCCTTTAAAGCTAGGTTAGATTAGGCTAGATTAGGTTAAGTTAGGTTAGGTTAGGCTAGTTTAGGTGAGGCAAGGATAGGTGATAAGAGGTGAGGTAAGGTGATGGTAGGTTAATTATTTGGGGACATTCATCCCGAGGGCCACTGTCTTGGTGAGCTGTTCTTTCAAAGCAGTCTCAAGTTAAACTGAAGCATATCTATTTATATTTTTTTAACAGAGGATCAACTTGACAGCGGGCATTGCAGGTGGCCTAGATAATGCCAAAAGTCCAGAAATTGACAAAGATTGGGAATGGAGAAGGAGCCCGAGGTATAACTCTACATCATCCCAAAGTTAGATCCAGGAACGGCCACAGCGATGTAAAGTCGGAAAGCAGCGCAGCAGAAATTGGCAGCTATGCAAACGGTAGCACTGTCATTAAGGTATCTACGTCTAAAACATCCAACTTCAGCAACAGCAGTAGTAACAATAGCAACAGTGTGCTGCAAGAAAATATGTTATGCCAGAGTCCTTGCAATGGAATCAATACAGGCGATAGCTGTTCAAGCACAGCAACCAGCTTAGGAGCTCTTAACTTACCAGAAAACACAGTAGAAGTTCATTTTATTCCTGATTCTGAAAGCAATGTGGTCAGAATTCCAGGCAAAGGAGAGGCCATTCAGTTACGACATTATGGGCGACTTATCACTCTCCCTCTGACCCCCTCAGAAGAAACTGGTAAAAATCCTGATTCAAGCCAAAAAGGTTTCAGTGTAAATATTAAGAACAAAGCCCCACAAGATGCTCCAGTAGACTTCAGCCCAGGAGGCCCAAGGGGAGATCCTTTCTTGGGAAGAACTGATCCCATGGTCCCTCCATCCCCAGCAGGGAATGTGTCTGTAGACTCGGGAGTCTTGGATGCATCAGGGGGGAGTAATAGCAGCGAGAGCTTGGGATTATCATCAGACTTATTTCAAACAGAAGATGACCTTAATATAGGGCCTGCAAGACTTCCCAGTATCGAAAGTGCCTTTAGCAGAGTAGGAGAAGCCTTTAGAGTGTCGGAATCTCTCACCAACCTTTCTTCAAATCCTCCTCAAGTTCACACAATGGACCCTCCACCAGCCCACATGACACTAGAACCTTCACCATCATATGCAACACTCAGGTAAGATTGAGTTTTTTCATAAGTCTCAGTAAGGCTTCCGTCTATCCTCTCTAACTTTAAAACTTATTTTTGACCTTTAATTTCCCCCTGGCAAAGATGTGAAATAGTTAGGAATTTTCCTCAGCCTTCTTGGTAATATCCTTCTGAAAATTCTCTCTGTCTCTCTTCTTTTACTTAAGTAATTATTTTTCTTTTGTTTGTGATTCTACTAGGTATCTGTGCCTTTTACCCTTCCTGAAACTCATCCAGCATTAGTTTATCCACTCCTTTGCCCTCTTGCATGCATAATGAACCATTTTTCTTGGCATTAAAAAATCCTATTTTGGCAGATAGTATTTATGAGCCACATATATTTTTAGAATAAAACTCTATATGATGAATATAAAATAAATGATTAATGCATGCATTGTTACTAATTTACCACTATATCTAAAACAGAACTGTCCCGTCTTCACTATATAGCACGGCTTATCCAGGACCACCCAGTAGTTCTCCCTCAAATCCGGGACTTCCTTATGCCCATGAGGCAGCCTATGTTGAGGCCATGAGCACTCTAGGATCTTATCAAGCCATTAGCCCTCCAACAGGCCTCCTCCCACCTACTGATACCCTCCACTCGCAAGTGTTGCCATCCATTCCTAGTTACCCAGCCGAATATCATTTGAGGTGAGATTACATTATTTTGCAGTAAAGAATAAATAAATAAATAAAGAGAGAAAGAGGTTGATAAAGAGACTGCCTATAAAATATTAATTTTAGGATTTTTTCCTAATCAGTATAATGATTGAATACCATGGGTGAAATAAGTAAAAAATATTCCGGTAATCTCCATATCTTCAGTAAAAAGGTTCCTCTTCAGTTGATGTAGTGGTGCATAACTGAGTGTTCTCATTCATTTACTGAAGTGATTCGTGTTCTATCTTTGGATGATCTGTATGTGTTTGCACTACATAATCTTCTTGCATTTGCATACCATTCTTACCTGGAACAGATATGTAGAACAATGTGCTGTTGGTGGTAACAATAGTGCCCCGGGTGGTCCTTTGAGTTTGGGGTATCCCCTAAATAATTCTACTGTGAATATCAGCCGCCCCTTTTCAGCCCGTTCCTCCGCTTCTTCTGTGGGGTCATCTCCTCCTTCAGGTAAGCTAGATGAGTACAGAGGTTATTTTCACTCACATTATCTTACAGACACACACACACATGCGCACACACAGGAGACGGGAAGATACGAGCTTTGTGCTCTTTCCCGTAAACACAATTAGGTAATCACTCTCACACACACACACAATTAAGATTGTTATACACAAATGCTGATGGATTAGCTGGTAAGACAGTAGAATTAAAAGATAGGATTCACAACAGTAAGGCAGATATAGTAGCAATTACAGAGACTAAGTTGAGTGAGGACATAAACAGTGTCACAGTTTTTCCTAAGGGCTTCAGAATACTAAGGGTTGAAAGATCTGAGAGGACTGGTGGAGGGATAGCACTGCTCATAAGTGAAAGGATTCAAGTTGAAGACATAAACTTGGCTATAGAAAGTGAGTTCAAGGAATTTCTTGTTGCTCGCATAAATACTGGGTCAGAGAGCATTATAATAAGTGTTGTATACAACCCACCAAGGAACCAAAATAGGCTTGAAGTTTATGAGGAAAGTCATATAGGTACTATTGAAGTCATAAACTCAGTTGTTAACATGGCACGGGAAAAAAAATGTAGGATTTTGATTATGGGAGACTTTAATCATAAAGAGATAGATTGGATAAATCTTGACCCACACAGTGGTGAGGATTCATTCGGGGCAAGATTCCTAGATTGCGTACAAGGGAATTTCCTACACCAACATGTAATGGAACCAACAAGGGCCAGGGGTGGGGATGAGCCATCACTACTTGATCTAGTGTTCACAGATAATGTGTTGGATATTGAAAAAATTGAGTATGAACCACCAATTGAAAAGAGTGACCACTGTGTGTTGTTGATGGAGTATATCATTGAAGATATTCTTCCTGAGAGTAGAGGCACTGAGGACATGAGGAGGAACTACCCGAAAGGAGATTACATCAAAATGAATGAGCTTTTTACAGTTATTGACTGGAGAACCTTATTTTACAGCAAATCTATACAAGAAATGTATGACATCCTTTGTGAGAAATATGGGAAATATTGGAATCCTTCAACTTTTTGTCAGTGAGGCAACATGGCTTCAGAGAAGGTAGATCAACAGTAACAAACTTATTAGAATTTTATGATGAGGTAAGCCGAATCTTACAGGAAAGAGAGGGCTGGGCAGATTGCATATTCCTAGACTTCCAGAAAGCGTTTGACACTGTTCCACATGGGAGACTTATTAGGAAGCTGCAAGCAATGGCTAGAATAGGTGGAAATGTTTTGGAATGGATAAAAACTTACTTAGAAGGAGGGGAACAGAGGGTTAGAGTAAGACACTAAGTGTCTGAATGAAGAAGAGTTAGTAGTGGAGTTCCACAGGGTTTAGCTTTAGGGCCACTTTTGTTCCTTGTATATGTAAATGACCTACCAGAGTCTGTAAATTCATTCATGAATATGTTTGCAGATGATGCAAAGATTGTGGAGAAAGTAAAAAACGAGAACAATGGTAGAGAACTTCAGGAGGATCTAAATAATCTGCATGAGTGGTCATAAAAGTGGCTAATGAAATTCAATACTTCAAAATGTAAGGTAATGAGAATGGGTACAAGTGCAAGAAGGCCCAAGCTTGACTATTCGGTGGCTGGAGTACAACTTCAAGAGACAGAAAATGAGAGAGATCTAGGAGTAAACATACTGGCAGATTTGTCTCCAGAAATACATATAAATGGCATAGTAAGGGCAGCATATGCATTCTTATCAAATGTAAGGGTAGCCTTCAGGCACATGGACAAGGAAATGTTCAGAAATATTTATGTAACCTATGTGAGGCCAAAACTCGAATATGCAGCCCCCTTTTGGAATCCGCACTTGAAAAAGCACATAGCTAAGCTTGAAAAAGTTCAAAGACATGCCACGAAACTGGTGCCAGAAATACGCAATCTCAGTTATGATGAGAGGCTGAGGGAATTAGACTTACCATCACTCGGAGCTAGAAGAGTGAGGGGGGATATGGTGACAGTCTTTAAATTCCTTCATGGTTATGATAGAGTGGATAGGGATCGATATTTTGATATGGCTGGCTCTAGAACTAGAGGTCATAGTTTGAAGCTTCGTAAGAAAACTTCTTTGCAGGATGTAAGGAAATACTTTTTCAGTGTAAGAGTAGTTGATAATTGGAATTGGCTAAGCGAGGAGGTAGTTAATGCTATCTCAAACCATAGTTTTAAGGAGAGGTATGATAAGTATCACTAAGTATAAAATGGAACCGATGAGGAGACGGGAAGATACGAGCTTTGAGCTCTTTCCCGTAAACACAATTAGGTAATCACACACACACATTAGGTAATCAATTAGGTAATCACACACACACACACACACATACACACACACACACTCATTAGTGAAAAGATTCAAGTTGAAGAAATAAACTTGGCTATAGAAAGTGAGTTCAAGGACTTTCTTGTTGCTCGCATAAATACTGGGTCAGAGAGCATTATAATAACTGTTGTATATAACCCACCAAGGAACAAGAATAGGCTTGAAGTTTATGAGGAAAGTCATATAGGTACTATTGAAGTCATAAACCCAGTTGTTAACATGGCACGGGAAAAAAAATGTAGGATTTTGATTATGGGAGATTATAATCATAAAGAGATAGATTGGATAAATCTTGACCCACACAGTGGTGAGGACTCATTTGGGGCAAGATTCCTAGATTGCGTACAAGGGAATGTCCTACACCAACATGTAATGGAACCAACGAGGGCCAGGGATGGGGATGAGCCATCACTACTTAATCTAGTATTCACAGATAATGTGTTGGATATTGAAAAAATTGAGTATGAACCACCAATTGGAAAGAGTGACCACTGTGTGTTGTTGATGGAGCATATCATTGAAGATATTCTGCCTGAGAGTAGAGGCACTGAGGACATGAGGTGGAACTATCCGAAAGGAGATTACATCAAAATGAATGAGCTTTTTGCATTTATTGACTGGAGAACCTTATTTTACAACAAATCTGTACAAGAAATGTATGACATCTTTTGTGAGAAATACGGGAAGATAGTAGATTGCTGCATACCTGTCACCAAAGTAGGTGTAATTCATGCCAGAGAGAAATGGTTCGATAATGTGTGTAAAAGAGCTAAGGAGTGGAGAGACAAATGCTGGAAAAGGTATAGGAGGAGAAAAAACATAAATGCCTGGCAAACCTACAAAAGAGCAAGAAATGACTGCCTAAGTAAAAGGAGAGAGGCAGAGAGAGACTATGAGAGGGACATCACCAGGAAGGCTAAAGAAAATCCCAAGCTTTTCCACAGTTTTATCAGAGGAAAACTGAAGGTAAAAGAACAGGTTTTAAGGCTTAATAGAGAGGATGGAAGCATCACTGAGACGGATGAAGAGATCTGCAAAGAATTGAACAAGGAGTTTCAGTCAGTATTTACAGTAGAAAATACCCCACCCCCTCAGATTGCAGAGATAGAAGCTCAAGGGCAGGTATTGTAGAACATCAACCTTACAGCCACAGAGGTATGCAAAGCGCTGATGGATTTAGATGTTCATATAAGCTACAGGTCCTGATGACATATCCCCTCATGTGCTTAAAAAATGCGCAAACTCAATATCAGTGGCACTAAGTATCATATTTAAAAAGTCACTGGAGTCAGGGGATATTCCAAGATGCTGGAAACAAGCAAATGTGATACCTATCTTCAAAAAGGGAAGGAGGGATACGGCTCTGAACTATAGACCAGTTTCCTTGACCAGCATAGTTTGCAAAGTTATGGAGAAACTACCAAGGAAACATATCTCTCTTCACTTGGAATCCTTCAACTTTTTGTCAGTGAAGCAACATGGCTTCAGAGAAGGTAGATCAACAGTAACAAACTTATTAGAATTCTATGATGAGGTAAGCCGAATCTTACAGGAAAGAGAGGGCTGGGCAGATTGCATATTCCTAGACTTCCAGAAAGCGTTTGACACTGTTCCACATGGGAGACTTATTAGGAAGCTGCAAGCAATGGCTAGAATAGGTGGAAATGTTTTGGAATGGATAAAAACTTACTTAGAAGGAAGGGAACAGAGGGTTAGAGTAAGACACTCAGTGTCTGAATGGAGAAGAGTTAGTAGTGGAGATCCACAGGGTTTAGTTTTAGGGCCACTTTTGTTCCTTGTATATGTAAATGACCTACCAGAGTCTGTAAATTCATTCATGAATATGTTTGCAGATGATGCAAAGATTGTGAAGAAAGTAAGAAACGAGAACAATGGTAGAGAACTTCAGGAAGATCTAAATAGTCTGCATGAGTGGTCAGAAAAGTGGCTAATGAAATTCAATACTTCAAAATGTAAGGTAATGAGAATGGGTACAAGTGCAAGAAGGCCCAAGCTTGACTACTCGGTGGCTGGAGTACAACTTCAAGAGACAGAAAATGAGAGAGATCTAGGAGTAAACATACTGGCAGATTTGTCTCCAGAAATACATATAAATGGCAAAGTAAGGGCAGCATATGCATTCTTATCAAATGTAAGGGTAGCTTTCAGGCACATGGACAAGGAAATGTTCAGAAATATTTATGTAACCTATGTGAGGCCAAAACTCAAATATGCAGCCCCCTTTTGGAATCCACACTTGAAAAAGCACATAACTAAGCTTGAAAAAGTTCAAAGACATGTCACACGAAACTGGTGCCAGAAATACGCAATCTCAGTTATGATGAGAGGCTGAGGGAATTAGACTTACCATCACTCGAAGCTAGAAGATTGAGGGGGATATGGTGACAGTCTTTAAATTCCTTCATGGTTATGATAGAGTGGATAGGGATCGATATTTTGATATGGCAGGCTCTAGAACTAGAGGTTATAGTTTGAAGCTTCGTAAGAAGACTTCTTTGCAGGATGTAAGGAAATACTTTTTCAGTGTAAGAGTAATTGATAATTGGAATTCGCTAAGCGAGGAGGTAGTTAATGCTATCTCAATCCATAGTTTTAAGGACAGGTATGATAAGTATCACTAAGTATAAAATGGAACCGATGAGGAGACGGGAAGATACGAGCTTTAGGCTCTTTCCTGTAAACACAATTAGGTAATCACATACATACATACATACATACATACATACATACATAAATACATACATCCATATATATATATATATATATATATATATATATATATATATATATATATATATATATATATATATATCTTTTTTTTTCATTTTTGAAGAGGAATACTCGTTCTTTGAACTAATTGCCTAATAAAATGGTAATAAGACCATGAATTTTTTTAAATTATGCTTGTAACAGTGACATGATAACCGCATGTCTGTGTTTCAGGGATAAACCCACCAAATGGCTTAGTATTAAATCAATCTACAACTAACACACTTCCTCGAACAGGACCCGGATCTCGAGGAGGAAGAGCTAGATCGCAAAGAGTTCACGAGAAACTATCCAGAGAAGGTAAGACCTCATTGTTGACAGTTATGTGTAGAGCCTAATGTGTATCGGAGATTTGTAGCTCGCAGACTGATCAGTGCACGCCTGCTTCTTCCCATCCGTCTCTAAACTCTAGACTTCTCTTCCTCCTTCTATCTTTCCTCAATCTTATAACCTATCTTCCTTCAAAATATGGACCTATCGTCATCTCAGGACCTGATCCTGCAATATCTCTAGATCTTCGTTATTTCAACTATTCTTTCGGCCGGTCCTGTTCCTATAGTGTATCATTCTCTTATTTCTGCCTTTTCATTA
>JAXCGZ010020841.1:75000-97500 GCA_037179515.1 Halocaridina rubra | reverse complement strand
ATGCATATGAATAAAATATTACATAATTACTCTTCATACACAAAAATAAAAGGAAAAGTTGAACGAAACTTTCATTAACAATATTCGTTAATATTCCCCCCCAAAAGTAGTTAAAACGATCCATTTCCATTTTTATATTCCTGTAAATGAATAAAATCAACAGCCTCTTTTAAATTACCATAAATTATACCTTACTCAGTTATCATGAAGATATATAAAAACTCTTGCTTGTCGGAACTCATAAAACATTAATCTATTCAAAACACACTTATCATATCTTAAAAAAAAATACAATACATACGTATACATTCAAGTATTATTGTAATATCTAAATAAAACATAATATGAATTAAATACAGTCATTGGTTTTACGTCACAGACCCTTTCTCTATCAAGGGCTAGGACGGTGCTTTCTTACGAAGTGTGACAACTACCTTGAGTGAATGCCTTTTATAACTTCAGACCGTGGCGGGCCGCGAAACCCAAGCCTGACGAATCATTTACAAGAGTTAATTTAGTCAATTTCACACACTTATCAACAACGGATCCACAATTAAAAGATCATGACAATGGAACAGATAAATATATATATATATATATATATATATATATATATATATATATATATATATATATATATATATATATATATATATATTCTTAAGATTCTCTTTTTTTCTTTTTTTTAACAATATCAATTTTACAGCTGTAGCCTCATGATGTCTTCATAATTTTGCACGTACCAAAACCTCGACATGATCGCATCTTTAAAGATAGATAGATAGATAGATAGATAGATAGATAGATAGAGAGAGAGAGAGAGAGAGAGAGAGAGAGAGAGAGAGAGAGAGAGAGAGAGAGAGAGAGAGAGAGAGAGAGAGAGAGAGAGAGAGATAAATTGATGAATAGACTGATGGATGGATAGATAGACAGTTATGTAGACAGATAGATGAATATTTTGATGGATGGATGGATAGATATACATAGATAGACAGGTGCCTACTTATCTAATTGTGCTCATGGGATAGGGTTAGGAATGAAGTGGTGAGAGCAAGAACGGGTGTGAGGAGAGAAATTGCAGCCAGAGTAGATATGAATGTTCTGAGATGGTTTGGCCATGTGGAAAGGATGGATATTGAAAGGCTGCTGAAAAAGGTGATGAATGCGAGAGCTGATGGGAGAAATGCTAGAGGGAGGCCTAGGTTTGGATGGATGGATGGAGTAAGGAGAGCCCTGAATGATAGGAGGATGGATGTGAGGGAAGCAAGCGAGCGTGCTAGGAATAGGAATGAGTGGCGAGCGATTGTGACGCGGCTCTGATGGGCATCTGCTATTACCACGGGGCTGCATCTTACAGAGATAGCCCTGTGGTAGGGGCAGTAAGAGGAGCTGGCAGTTGTGAAGCGACACAGGTTGTGGAAGAGCCGGGAGGATGGGCTGTGGCACTCCAACAGTGCCATCTGAACGGTCGCTAGCTCCCTCGTCATTGCCCATAGAGCAAAGTAATCCCCCTATTTGTTTTCCTTTCTTGATGTCGGCTACCCCCCAATTAAAGGGAGAAACAGCCAAGGTATATATATATATATATATATATATATATATATATATATATATATATATATATATATATATATATATATATATTTATATTCCGGTTTTACGTCACGGACTCCCTTTTCAACCAAGGGCTAGGACAGTTGCCTTCTTGCAAAGGACTTGTTTTGGCAGATGTGCTTGGTCACATGGCCACAGCCTGCTTGCGATTTTATTTTTTTTTAAATCCACGATAAAGCAATGTTTACATTTCCAAAATCATATTTATTTATGACTAGGTAAAATTTTACTCTTCAGGTACATATGAAATATATCTTTGTTTTAATTTAAAAAAATAAAACTCATGAAATGTATCTGTAAAAAAAGATGTCTGTAAAAAAAAAAATTTCCCTCGGATATTGAATACGTAAGCATAGATTATTAATATTATAGTCCAAACTCTGTTTTGTCACATAGAAATAAAAATATTATATCTTTGCAGTGGCAGAGATCGATTTCCTTCCAAATTAGAGACTTTAAGGTAAGTTGTTTTTATTTTTCTTCTTCTTCTTTGCCGTTCAATTTTGCTTCTCGGTGTCCTGCCCACCGTGTTTGTATCCACACTTACTATAGCCATCATTCCTATCTATCTGCATCTATCTATGCTTCTTTCATTCATCTTACCATATTTCATTGCCGCTCATCCCTCCCTAAATGTAAACATTTAAAATGTATCAAAGTTTTGTGATGCAGATGGCCGCTACGTTTATGAATACGTGTTAATGATTCACACTCGGCGCTATCAACGCAAATACCAACGTGATTTTTTTTTTTTATTCTTTCATGAAAATTGTACGCTGAATTCTAATAACTAGTGCCTTCTGCAATGATAGAAAAAGTTGTTTATAATAAATTACTACAAAAAATATCAGCACATCATATAGAGAATTATTTGCAAACATGATTAAATGACCATTGGCAAGTAGTACGTAATGTTGGTAGCCTTGAATGGACACCAGCCGCCACAGGTGTTCATAACACACCTGTTCATGGGGTCCGATGGAAATGAACAGAATTCACTATCTTCTTCTTATATATATATATATATATATATATATATATATATATATATATATATATATATATATATATATATATATATATATATATATATATATATATATATATATATATATATAAAGAATATACTTACCTTTTAAGAATTATATCACCAGATTGATAAATGGAAGCTCTTTTTTCACCTTTACATGGGAGGAATATTACTTAAATAATAATGAAATTAATTAAATAAATATAGATAAACAAAGGTGACTAAATAAAATAAGCAAAGGAAGATTAAAACAGAGTGAGAGCTCGTCCCTGCCATGAATTCATCGCTGTTTTCGGGAAAAACGTTCTTATATGGTCTATTGAAAAGAGCTAATATGTCGATTCAAATATTCAGCCACGTGACTCGCTAAGTAAAGCACCAATTTCCCGTGGGAACTTACTGTTACTCGCCACTAAAGCTTTTTTGTTTCGAGATTTCTATATTTCACGCAAAAAAGGCTCACTTCGAGACGTTTATATATTGTGATTATCTCTGTTCGTCATATTATTTTTGAATAATTGCTTTTCCAGCCTAAATAAATTTTTTTCCTTAGTTCGACAATTTATATCCTTCTTATGTTGTATTTAAGTCTCTCTCTCTCTCTCTCTCTCTCTCTCTCTCTCTCTCTCTCTCTCTCTCTCTCTCTCTCTCTCTCTCTCTCTCTCTCTCTCTCTCTCTCTCTCTCTCTCTCTCTATATATATATATATATATATATATATATATATATATATATATATATATATATATATATATATATATATATATATATATATATATATATATATATATATATATATATATATATATATATATATATATATATATCAGTTTGTACAGCTGTATCTGCCTTGGCTAGCCTCGTGAAGCACCTGTCCAACAATTATACCCTTTCACAAGTCCGGATTATTTGCTGATTAATATCTCTTCTCTCATTAATCTTTCCTATTCCTCTACTGCCATCCCTATCATTAAAGGACTTAGGCCCCGTTTCTTAAACAGTGTAAACCTAGGATACCATATTGTTAGTTAGCTAGACACACACAAATGGATTTCAGAAACGCATCTGATGCAATTCTGTGTATGGCTAGGATCCCGTACGGGATCCTAGCCATACGCAGAACCGCGTCAGATGTGTTTATGAAATCCATTTGTGTTTGTCTAGCTAACTAACAATATGGTATCCTAGGTTTACACTGTTTAAGAAATCGGGTCATACGGGATCCTAGCCATACACAGAACTGCGTCAGATGCGTTTATGATATCCATTTGTGTGTGTCTAGCTTACTAACAATACGGTATCCTAGGTTTACGCTGTTTAAGAAATCGGGTCCTAAATGAAGCTGCTTAAAAAAATCTAATTATCTTGCACTATCCGACTTACAAGTAGTTTAATTAAGGTGCTCCCTTAGGAAAAAGAGGAAAAAAAAAACTTTCCAGCGACCAAAGTAACACGAGTTCTCCTTAATTCAAACACCAGCTTAAGTATTTACATCTATTCAAAGATTAGAAGTAGAGCTTGTGAATCTGTTTACCAAATTTATCGAACGGTTCTTCAACGGGTCAGCAGCCCAGTTGAGTATACCAGATCAGTCAGCAACTCAAAAAGACCAGTTTGGCACCACAGATCAGTACACAGACAATACTGAACCTTGAGGCAATACTATGTAATATTCAGTGAGCATTTATCTAATAATCAACTTTTGAGAATCTTCCTCAATCACGAGTCGTTGTGGCATTGGTATTCCACGGTGCATCGAGTGTTGGTCTTTTTTTATTTTTAGCCACCCTTTGTAGTGAATCAATAATCAGAGGAAACTTTGTTAAAATAATAAAAAAAATATTTGTTACAAATAGATATAATCTTTAATTATAGTAACAATATATATATATATATATATATATATATATATATATATATATATATATATATATATATATATATATATATATATATATATATATATATATATATATATATATATATATATATATATATATATATAAATTTTGAAATTATCCCCTGAGATATGTATTTTGGATTAAAAACACGGTAATGAATAAATATATATACAAGTAAATAGAGTTCTTCCACGAATACAAATGCTAACCTTACTTCCAATTTCTCGCAGATTAGCCATCCGTTACATCCGTCACCTCGTCAACACTTTGTCGGTGCCTCCGGACACCATCTACCCAGAGTATGACCCACCGCCATACAATGTGTCCAGCATACCTCCTAATCTGCGTCTGCAACACCGCTATTATTCATCAACATCACATAATTCTACCGTGTCTCTCTACTCTTCACCGCACGCGCTAGACAGCCTAGAATATCCCTACATCCCGCAAGGATTATCATCAACGCTTCCCCATGATTACTTACGCGACACTCTTTGGCAGTCTGACACCCAACTAACTGAGTACCAATATTAATTACAATGAGTAGAGCCATATCAATGTATTTATTCTATTCATGAAAGGGAATGATCTGTATAGTGTGCACAGTCTACACACTTGGGCATTTTTAGTGTGAATTTATTAAATGTGTAAAGGAAATACATGTTAAGTAAGTTTTATATATGTGAATAGTAGCATACGGTCTTTTGATGTGATGTTATCTTCAGTATTTAACCAGTGAATGTGTGCAGTCATGTGAAAAAGTCATTGGAACAGAAGTACAGGGAAGGAGAAGGAGAGGAAGCCCAAAGCGGAGATGGATGGGCAACGTTAAAGAGGGTTTGACGGAGAAGCAACTGTCAGATTTTGCATATGACTGCTAAGTGGAGGAGAGCTGTCAGAAACATCGACCTCTCAAAGAAGTGTGAAGAGATGCAAAAGAAAGAAGACTGGCTGATAATATTCCGGGGAATAATCGCCTTGATAATCTGATATTTCTCGAGTCTATGAATGGTGTGATAAATATGTGGTATTGTTTACACCACAGAAACATTAGGGGAACAATGGGTAGACTAATGTTCTCCCTTTCAGTAAGTGGCATGACTGCGAAGTTCATATAAGGAATACTGTATGTCAGAGGAAGATCGTCGTTGGAGTGATGAAGTTATCAAACAAGAGTGGTATTCTTTCTTCTCACATTCATAGAATCATTTCCATTGCCATTGGCCAACAAATATCAACCAATGTGATGCCAAATGGTTGTGCCATAGCATTTGACCAACCATGCAGTCTAACATTACTGTTGCGACAGAGGTTTTACCGATATGAGTCGTAAAGGTTAAGGTGGTATTAGCGTGTTCACTGCAAAGACTTTCAGGAACCAAAGATTGAATAAACTAGTCACTGTTACCAACCCGGTGTTAAGTGGAAGAATTATAAAGCTTTATGTTTTTAAGCCCACCTGAGTTCATACACTGTACATTTCAAATTTCTTATAATTTTACTTTAGTGTTATAATAATAAGCATTAAATTTATGGGTTATTTTTCCCCAAAACATTTCGTTTCTCTCTCTCCTTCTCCAATTTACTTGCTAATGTATTAATATTGTAATCAAAATGCTAGTATAAACCCGCGTACTCAAGAGAAAATCTAATGCATATGTCAGGAAAACAAGTAAAGATTGGTGACTTACCGCTCAGGACCGTCTGCATACGTGGTGAGGTAGGACAACACTGCAGTAACTCACAGCAGGTTATTATTTCGTGCTATTTAGAGGGTTAAACCGGCTATTTTCATTATGTGCTTCTTCATTCACACCTAAATAACTTTATTCAAGTCATCTATGCACTCTTCTTAAAAAAAAACAACAACATACATCTATTTATTAAAATGACGGGGTAGGACATGATGAATGAGAGGGATATTGACTCATGCCCTCTTTCTATATGGATATGTAAACATTGGCACTAGACAGCGGTCATTTTGGTACTTCTTCTTCTATATAAATCATATAGGAATCATACTGTAGTATCCATTCTTGTTAGGAAAAAAAAATAAAGTACATTCACGCAAAGAACTCAAAAGAGCTACTAGTATTTCGTTACAATAAAATCGTTAATAAATCCATCTATATACATTAGCCATATTCCCCTCTATACGGGGGTGGCTGAGTCAAAGTACAATGACTATGCGGGAAGAAATATACTTGGGAGAGAATTCCCAATACCCCTCGCTTCACCCCATTTAGTTGACTTTTATGACACGCAGGGGAACACGGAAGTATTCTAACCCCTTCCCTCAGGGAGAAAAATAAGTTTTCCCTCTACTTGGGGGCATTTTATTCCTGGCACTTTTGACATGGCTTTTCATACCACTCACTTAGGTTTCACTGTCATTATTTACAAGTTTTACGTATAACATTTTGCCCACTTTATTCACAACACTTCAGGATTTGTCTTTTCTGGGCTTTCTAGCTTTTTTTTTTTTTTTTTAAGTAAACCATCATCAGAGTCAACTTCATAGGATCCGTTTTCAATTTTTTCAACCATTTTACCATAAGTATTATTATTATTTTTTTTTTACCAAGTACAGAGAGTTTTATGATCACAGAATCACCTTCAGCCAGTTCTTCCAAATCCTTGACACTCCTGTCACATTACCACTTATATAAACTACTTCTCTATAAAAGGTACCATTTTATGTTTTTTACAAACACGATATCAAATACGTTTGAGTTTTAACAAAGATGACAGAGTTCGTAAAAGTCTTCTAGTTTTCCTGCCCATACAGCCTAGACCTGGACAAGAACCTAGCTAAAATAGCTAGATATGGGCCTTTACCATTTCCTACTGCATTCACAACGAATCTCACTGCAATCTTGACTGCAGATTCAACCAGGCCATTAGATATTGGATAATATAGACTACTAGATTTTTAATTCAACACTGATAAATTGAAGACCATCATCAAATTCTACTACAGAAGGCAAACTGTCTCTCGCAATGAGTGCTTTTAATTTCCCTATCACAGTGATTGATCTTGTATTTTCTAGGTAGTCTATCTTTCAAAAATCACCAAAATAATCAACAATTACCAAATAATTCTACTTCTTGACAATCACTATATCAACACCTACTTTTTCCCATGGCCTATTAGCCAATTCATATTTCTAACTTGAAGATAAATTGTTATACATCAAACTCTATGCAATGCCAGTAACCACATTCTCTCGCTTCTCAAAACCACTTTTAACACCTACTTTTTCCCATGGCCTATCAGCCAATTCATATTTCAAACTTGAAGATAAATTGTTATACATCAATATCTATGCAATGTCAGTAACCACATTCTCTCGCTCATCTCAAAACCACTTTTAACACCAATATGTGAAGAATGAATAGCTCCCAAAATAGAATTTCGAAGTTCTAGAGATACCGTTTGAAGTAAGATAATTTTCTACAGAATATTCATATTTTTTAATATGATAACACAGTTTGAGGAGAACAGGAATATCACTCACATCAGGACAACCATTTACAATCATGGTTTTGAACAAATGCAAAACATCACCGTTCTCAGTCTTCTGAATCATGGTCAACAGTTCTAGTCTAATATATAAGTCTGCCACATCAATGTGTTCTGTCTTACGTCACAGACTCCCTTTTTTGGTAATGGTTAGGATTGTGGTTCTTGCGAAGGACTTTGGTTTTAGCAGAGCATCCATTACCCTGAGTGGCAAAGCATCAGCTAGTAACATTTCACTTCCTTTTATGTGCTCTATTTGTACATCATATTACCAATTTCTCATTAGAATACCTTTTAGCTGTTCAAGGGCTCTGCACAAAGATTTAAGAATTATTCTCTGTAGTGGTTTATGATCTGCTTCTATAAGAGTTTTCCCACCAAAAGTATACCAATGGAAATTTCTCAAGGGCAAATACAATTGAAAGTGCTTCCATTACAATTTGCGCATACTTAGTTTATGTTTCGGTCAACACTTGACTAGCATGTGCAATAGGCTTCCAAGACTGCATTTGCCCCTTAAAGGTGGTGCATCATCTCAAAAGTCAACATCAAAATTTCCTTCAAATTCCGCAGGCTTCTTTCAAACAAAATGCACGCTAGAACACTTGGAATGGCATGCCAATGTTTCCTGGTGTTCTATGGCATCTTTTCTCCACCTCGTGTTACATAAAGTGCTCAACATGTGCGAACACTGGTGTGTGGTCAAGCACAAACGAGGGAGGATGTTTTTTGTAGACTGTTTGGCCTTTCAGGGTTGAGACTGCACCTACAAATTTCTAAGAAACATCACACTAATTGACTTAGTCATCATTTACATTAAAGCACTGCTAGACAATTGCTGTTGTGATGAAATCTTTAATACTGCAAAATATTTTTAGATGATCAGTCCACTTAAAATTGACATTATGATATGTTAACTGCCTTAATGGTTCTATCAAATCTGATAATTTAGGTAAAAATTTCACTAAATACTTAACTATACCAGCAAATCTTTGTAAAACCACCAACATCTGTTGGAGGATAAATGTTCAAAATTGCTTTCACTTTTAACGGATCAGACATCAAACCATTATGAGTTACCTAACTGCCAAAAAATTAATCTCAGACTTTCTAACAATAGAGAACAAAGTTTGAAAATAATAGACGTACTTTGCATGCATGGCTTTCTCCTAGCCCCCCTAAGAAAAGTCACGCACCAACCTGTATACTGTTACAGTGTTACCCCGGTTATTCGCGTTTCTTGGTTCGCGTTCTCACTGTATCGCGGTTTTTTTTTTTGGCCAAAATTTTTTTTTTTTTTTTTTTAAGATTATTGTGACACCAGGATGGGCCAAAAAATGATAAAATAAAGCAGACTTTATCAGGTTGTAAAGAGAAACAGAGATGGAGAGTGTAATGACCTGTCAGATGTGAAGGGATTATAAAAGATGTGTAATGAATATCCAGCTCTCTGCTGGGTTTTAATATACCTCTGCATTACTTTCATGATGTCTATTCCAATAATTCTGCTTAGATCTTATTATTATTATTATTATAATTATTATTATTATTATCATTGGCAACAATAATTTTCCTTTGATGATGATTGTGGAATTATTATCATCATCATCATTATTATTATTATTAAGGGCTCATCATTGTTTGTACATCTGTTAGTTTATTTACTTTTAATAACTGTGTAAAGTGCACCTCCCTAGTTGGCTGGGACAAAGGGAGTGTGGGGGGTTGGGTAGAATAGAATGAGAGAGAGAGAGAGAGAGAGAGAGAGAGAGAGAGAGAGAGAGAGAGAGAGAGAGAGAGAGAGAGAGAGAGAGAGAATCTTTAAGTAACTCTTGTTCATTCAACCAAAACTACATTATTTATAGTAAAAATAATGGTTTAATTACGAATCCGTAGTAATAATGAAGATGAAAATATTAATAATAATAATAATGATAATAATAATAATAATCTCCCCAATCATCATCAAAGGAAAATTATTGTTGCCAATAATAATAATAATAATAAGATCTAAGGAGAATTTTTAGAATAGACATCATGAAGGTAATGCAGAGGTATAGTAAACCCAGCAGAGAGCTGGATATTCATTACACATCTTTTATAATCCCTTCACATCTGACAGATCATCCCACTCTCCATCTCTGTGTCTCTTTACAGCCTGATAAAAGGCCATTTTATTTTATAATTTTTGGCCAGTCCTGGTGTCAAAATCATCTTAAAAAAAAAAAAAAAAAAAAAAAAAACTGACATAAGGGTTTTATTATCCCATCTAATGACACCACTTTGTAGGATAGTATCCCACCGAGTGTCACCACTGACGTAGGGTATTTCTCTTCCTACGTTCTATTTAATTATGGTAGCGTGGTTGGTGAAAGACATCTTCCTTTCTATACATTTATTCTTATTTTAACATCTATGTACTCAGAGCTCCTATTACTACAGTTCCTGTCACGACTAATTCCTGAGTCCCACCCCGGAAGGGGGGGAGGCTAACTCAGCTGTACTGTGTTAACTCTGCTGCTGGCAAGGCCCGGTCTCTAACTCAACTCACTGTGCCTGCCCTGGGTGGTTCTTGAAATACCCCAAGGGCAGGGGCGTGGCTTGTATGGGGAATAAAGGACTGGTTTATATCTCTCACCCTCTTGAGATATTTGGACGCCAGATGCCGAGTCCCATGGGACCAGCTATCTATCTTCGACCCTTTTTAACATAAGCCTCATCCTAGTAAACACTGGAGAGAGTGTTCAATGTTTCCTTTGACACCTAGCCCAAAAGTCCTACGACATCCCTCCCCACCACACTGAAATATCTCTTATTTCAGTTTCATCATCCTAACTAACATTTGTTTACAATAAAAACGGGGCTGAATTATTTAAGTTATCATCTAAGAAATCCTATTTCTATGAACCTAAACAAATTACACAAACATAACATATATATAGTACTTCTACAGACAACTAGAGCATGCAGAGTCTATTTCCTTGTGGGAAATCTTTAACACAAACATATTCTCATATTTAACAAAAGTAACCTTAATCACTATGATTTCAGTGTGTAACTAATAACAAACATAAATTAAGATCAAAAGTCAGTTTAAATAAAAACATTACTTTATCTACTTCTCTTTTTTCTTCAAAAGACAAAATTGAGTTAGTTACAGTAAAATTATAAATCATGTAAAACATTAGCAAACAAATTAAGTAGAGTATTAGCATGTATAAACATGTAAAATGCAATAGACCATAACATCAATAGTAATTTCTATAAGAAACCTTATCTTATAATTTCTACTCCTATCGTTACTATGGGCATTAATTTATTTTAAAATTTGGCCTTAAAACTACTCCTGAAACAAAACATGTTTTACTGTGTGTAAAGTCAAAACATTTACTATTTCGATATGCAATTACTATTCAGAGACCAATTAATATAAAAACTTAATGAACCTAAAGATTAAATCATAATTCAAATAATAATGATGCTAAAACAAAACACTAATATTATTTAAGCAGAAAAACAACTTATTAATCTTAGTGCAAATCATACAATTTATCCTCAAACAAAACATTTGTTACTTTTAGTAAAGTTAAAACATTCACTATTTCCATATTCAATTACTATTCAGAGACCAATGGATAGGAGAACTTAATGGACACAAAGATTAAATCATAATTCAAATAATAATGATGCTAAAACAAAACACTAATATTATTTAAGCAGAAAAACAACTTATTAATCTTAGTGCAAATCATACAATTTATCCTCAAACAAAACATTTGTTACTTTTAGTAAAGTTAAAACATTCACTATTTCCATATTCAATTACTATTCAGAGACCAATGGATAGGAGAACTTAATGGACACAAAGATTAAATCATAATTCAAATAATAATAATGCTAAAACAAAACACTAATATTATATAAGCAGAAAAACAACTTATTAATCTTAGTGCAAATCATACAATTTATCCTCAAACAAAACATTTGTTACTTTTAGTAAAGTTAAAACATTCACTATTTCCATATTCAATTACTATTCAGAGACCAATGGATAGGAGAACTTAATGGACACAAAGATTAAATCATAATTCAAATAATAATAATGCTAAAACAAAACACTAATATTATTTAAGCAGAAAAACAACTTATTAATCTTAGTGCAAATCATACAATTTATCCTCAAACAAAACATTTGTTACTTTTAGTAAAGTTAAAACATTCACTATTTCCATATTCAATTACTATTCAGAGACCAATGGATAGGAGACTCTGAGTTTTCGCTTAAAATTATCTTAAAGCTAGTAAAACAAAACAAAAATAAAAATAAAAATAAAAAATATTTTGTCTTTTAGCACAGTGGACAAAGACGGTGGGGACATTTTCTTTCCCATTTTTTCAGTTCTAATACGGGGGTAATTTTAATTAACTAATAAGGGATTTTTAAATACCCTTCTTTCTCTCTTCACTAAAGTTTGGACATGTATAGGGATTATTTTTCTTTTTGTTTGAATCCCATCAACGCGTTTAACGCGGCTTCTAAAGGTATTATTAAAATATTTTAAAATATTTGTGTTTCTTTTCCTCTCTTTTCACTACAGTTATGACATGTATGGGGATTTCCTTGTTTCTGGGATTTCATCAAGATTACATGGTTTTTTAAAGTAGTTTAAAACTTTTATTTTTTAGGACTGTTCTCTCTGTCTAGGACGACTTTTATTTTCTCTGTCTAGGACGACTTTTGTTTTCTCTGTCCCTTGCTCATGAATTCTTGCTAGGTGCGATTCCACGGTTTCTCTCGGGGTTTTCATTTTTTTGTTTACATGGCCTTTTAGAGTGTTTTTTTGTTTTAGGACTTTGTTTTCTCTGTCTAGGACGACTTTTATTTTCTCTGTCCCTTGCTCATGAATTCTTGCTAGGCGCGATTCCACGGTTTCCCTCGGGGATTCATTTTTTTTCACTCCCTCGCCGTCCTTGCTGCAGGTCCAGGTTTGTTGCCATATCTCCTTTCCTCGGATAGGCAAAACAAAAAGGAAAGGACTGGATCCATCCGCTAATCCTTCCAGCCTGGCTTCCTCGTCCCGCCCTCGGCCGATCTTGACTAAGACCACCACGCAGGAGACCTGCAACGTCACAGCGATTCTCTTCCGTACGGCCATCCACACGTACCTTCGAAGCAGATCTCGGGATGAAAATTTGAACCTCTGTCACTACTACAGTTGTAAGAAAGGTTCCCTATGACTTCAGGGTACCAACAATGGCCATACGTTGGTAATCGAGGCTATACTTTGCCTCCCCTGCAACTGCAAGTGATTGCAATCTCTATTCAATGGGCACTAGGGACTTGTCTGAGCGGACAAAATCTAAAGACTTTTAGAACTTGCAGGTCGGGGCTGCCTAGGAATAGGGTGGTAATGGAAGGTATGTGTCTACACAACTAGATTATTATTCCAAGATACTTAGGGCTTAGCTGAGAAACTGCTACATAGCATTACTCTACTATAAATGTCAAAAAGAACAATCATTAAATGCTGAGAAAAGCCACTAAAGAAACATTCTTATTAGCGGTGGCTACAGTAACATCAAGTATGAATTCAGATAAAAGATACAAATCATCAGGTTACTGCTGATTTCATTTCAAAAATAATAATTAGCAACAGGCCATTGAGAGATAGCAACAATATCAGTCAACATAATAACATTACTAATAATCATGATCTAAAAATAAGAATAATAAACAATAAAAATAAATATACTAAATCAGAAATATCAATATATATACAATGGAGACTGGCATTCAGAAGTAAGAACAGAGTTCTATACTTATACTTCATAGCAATGCTCATTCTAACACAGTCTCTTTTAATATTTAAATTCCTGCTGTCATAATCAATGTATATATATAGAGCATAAGTGGCAACTCGCTGGCTCCACAATTTGTCAATGGGAGTTCTATCTATTCTCTAAACAGTTGCGACATGTGGCACAAACATTTATGCAAATGGCGGTACTACCGATGTCTTATCAGTATTTATGCAATAACAGCATGCAACAATCTATTGACTGCAATAAAATGTAGGCACAATTATCGCCTAGCTTCGCTGGAAAAAAACACAAAAAAAAAATCAAAGACAGCAACGTTCTTTTAGCATTGAACGGAGCCTATGTCAGGCTCAGAGAGAGAGAGAGACTGGGCGACCGTGAAATACGTTGCGGTTTCCACTCACATGTCAGCTGAGATGGGCCTCTGTCTTTTACTTGTACTGAAAATAAAAAATTGTCGCAGAGTATCTCTAATAATAAAATAAATAAACAAATGAACGTGAACAAACGTTAGCAATGACTATCGATAGAGTCTTACGTTTATTGTCAGCGGCTATTCTCATTCCCTCATTAACAAAAACAAAAGCAAAAAGAACTTAGTGTACAACTGCAGAACTGTCGAAGCATAAATCCATTCCTTTCTGTTTAATCTTGATAAGGACTTTACTGTAACAGCATACACATCCTCGTCTATAATGACAATTCTTTTCTTGCTATAAATCAGAGGGTTGAGTCGGAGCGCACCCACTCTGATGAAATTAAAACAAAAGATTAAAATCATATGTGACAATATCTTTACTACTATCAACAAAAGTACAAATATCTTTTTCTTAACAGACGTCTTATAATGACTTAAATATCATTAGTTTTAAATTTAAAACTCAGCAAATAATCTCTAATAATCTCAATTATCTTTAATTAACTCAATTGTAATCTAAAATTCATGAAAATGATAGGGATTAACCATAGTTATCTCCAGATAATCTTTTCAAAACTCTTTAAGTAAGATTTTAAAGATTTCTTTAATACAAAAAGAACTATATAACAAAACGGGTATCAAAGAATATAAAAAGTCTATCTCTGTGTATGCAATAATAAAAACAAAAATTATATTTCATTAGCAACAGTAAAGAATGCATTTTGCTTAATTTCAAATTCTCGTACGGAGTTGTACATGGACAATTCAAACATAAAATATATATATTCTTTTACTATCTCGAATTTGACTTATAACTGCTCTGTCTGTTTGCTTTTACGGGGGTGCGCATGTGGGCGCTGTTTTCTCCCCTGTTCTTTTGGCTTCTGGATAAACTTCTGCTCTCTCAAATACGGGATACAGCTGTGTAACATTCTTGTTGTCATTTCGTGTCAGCTCTCACTCTTTCTTTATGACCAAGCTGAAATAATTTTGATAAAACATTATCATGGCTAAAACTCGCAAAGTTTTATTTTATCAATCTAACATATCTCTTCAGACAAATAATGTATATACTGCAGCTAGCAAAGAAAATAAAGAATCATTCATAGATTCACGTCCTTTATCACGTAACATCTATCTTGGAATCTCTCGGAAATCGAATAATAATCTCAATGGCGGAGTAGGGGACAAAACAAAAATAAAACAAACTTGGCATTTCAACCATATCTGGGCAGGTGGAGAATTACTTTCTCAAACATATCCCTCACTAGATATTGCAACAGCGCATCACCTCCCATAAATACACTCTGATATGGCATGCAGAAGGACCTGGCGGAGCAGGGGAACGATCCTCGCAGACTCCCCAATCATGCTTCCTAACGGTGCTTTCCGCGATTTCACCCCCTAGAGCAACCCCCCATTATACCCCCAGTCATTCATACTCACTCGCTGTCACATTCGCTACATCACTTTCAAGACAATCATCCCCGTTCTGTAACATTCCCTTTAATTTACAACGTTGGTTGTAAGAAGAGTAAGGGTGAAATCTCGGTTGGGCCGCACGGTCACAGACTGCCTCACTAGTCCTAAGTCCCATTCTAACGAACAAACAAACATTCTACTCCCTTGAAGCTACGTTTGGGTGACACTGAAAAACCTTCCCTATTCTAGGACAGCACAAATTACTCTAATTTACTCTTACTTTCGCCTGCATAGCGTGAAATTAAAAAACTCATCTCTAAACAATATCACAAAATTTCTTATTCTTCAAAAATAAAATGCCACACACGTATCGTAATATTAATTCCCCATCATCATAACACAAAAAGAACGATCTGTCATTTATGTCTTTCTTTCGCTAAAACATTACTCCCGCGGGGAAAAAAAACAAACAAAAAAGAAAGAACCTTGAAAACAGGCGCAATCTTAACACTCGATTTCTTACACTTTAAGAAATTAATATAACAATGATTTCACGTACATTAAATATCAAGGATCAGTACAATTACTACAGATTTATAATAACGAGGTTGGGAGATCGAATGGTCACTTCCACATTCCTTTCTCGAAAATCACACGTGTTCTAAGTAAAACCTTAAAAGCAGATTCAAGTATATTACTCGCTATAATTCTTACACTTAAGAAATTAATATACTGTAATAGTGATTTCACGTGCGTTAAAATTGTCAATTAAAAATCGATACATTCGCGTTCTTAAAATTCAATCTAAGCATTAATACAAATAAATGGAACACACTTCCAACGCAAATTCTTTATATTACTCAAATTATAACAAAAATGGAGTTTATTACCGCTTATAGCTATTAGTACAAATTATCCGTGTTAGTAATGGGTACAGAAATTCTACTTTTATCAACTTATTAGGCGCCACACCCCTCATAGGCGGGTTGGCTGAGTCAAAGCATAACTACAAGATAAAATGGCGGCGTCCACCGACCTCAATTTCTTTTACTAATTGTCCCATTACTCACTGGATACAGAGCACAAGTACTTAGCTATTTTAAGGAGGTGGTCCTGAAGAACTTTAGGCAGAAGGCAAGGAAGGAGGGGGTTTTCCTTTCTGGGCGCTGGAGGTTCCCGTCCAATTCTCTATCTCTCGAGTAAAATCGACGAATCGCCATCTTCTTGGTCGGATCCGGCAACTTATACTTCTTGTAATGGGCATTTTCACTCAATGCCCCGGTCACACTTTGGCTCAGTGCAACTGTGACTTCCATAAATACTTTCGTTGATACTTTTACTGCTGGGGAGGGGCCTTGCCAATACGGAGGCGGGGGAGAGTGGCTGGATCTCATAATATGATACTGTAAGTGAAGGGGGAGCTCTGACTTTCTCGGTGTCACTCTCTCACTGCTGGTAAGCGTCTTGAAGTTTCTTCACTTGTACTTTTCTTCCATAGATGCTATATATTTTTTTCTTCTTTCTCTTCGGTAAAGTGTCGGCGTGGATTGATCCCGAGCTGTCCACCACTGACGTAAAGCTCTTTTTACTATCCCCTCTAATGACACCACTTTGTAGGATAGTATCCCACCGAGTGTCACCACTGACGTAGGGTATTTCTCTTCCTACGTTCTATTTAATTATGGTAGCGTGGTTGGTGAAAGACATCTTCCTTTCTATACATTTATTCTTATTTTAACATCTATGTACTCAGAGCTCCTATTACTTCAGTTCCTGTCACGACTAATTCCTGAGTCCCACCCCGGAAGGGGGGGAGGCTAACTCAGCTGTACTGTGTTAACTCTGCTGCTGGCAAGGCCCGGTCTCTAACTCAACTCACTGTGCCTGCCCTGGGTGGTTCTTGAAATACCCCAAGGGCAGGGGCGTGGCTTGTATGGGGAATAAAGGACTGGTTTATATCTCTCACCCTCTTGAGATATTTGGACGCCAGATGCCGAGTCCCATGGGACCAGCTATCTATCTTCGACCCTTTTTAACATAAGCCTCATCCTAGTAAACACTGGAGAGAGTGTTCAATGTTTCCTTTGACACCTAGCCCAAAAGTCCTACGACAAAATCATCTTAAAAAAAAAAAAAAAAAAAAAAAAAAAAAAAAAAAAAAAAAAAAAAAACACACACACACACACACACACACACACACACACACACACACACACACACACACACACACACACACACACACCTACCGCGATAAGGGAGGCAACACTATATATATATATATATATATATATATATATATATATATATATATATATATATATATATATATATATATATATATATGTAAAAGAAAGGAAATTCACATTGCAGAGGTGTTTGTCCTGGGGACATAAGAATCACAGCTGAATATTATAAACTTCCACTTCATTGGACTAACTATAAACAGATGACAAAAAAAATTTGAGAGAATACTGTAATATATTTTACAAAATACTTCACAAAAAAGTAAAATCACTATAAAATGCTAGTTCTTGTTCTAAAATTCTTCGTGCCCAGGCCCGATGAGGGCAATATTCATTGGCTTCTTGGTGTCATATATACTGTGTATATATATATATATATATATATATATATATATATATATATATATATATATATATATATATATATATATATATATATATATATATATATATATATATATATATATATACCTAGTTCTCAGAATAATGCCTATATAGGTTCTCATTAGTGACAGGTAAATGAAAAATTGCGTGAAAAAACGAGTCATTTTCCATAGGAAACAATGATAAAGGGCATAGATACGTTCCACAACCTTACATAGACACACTATGCCAAAGATATAAGATAAGTAAAATATATTTTATAAGTACATAACAAAGCAGAAAGACCTGTAGTTATTTTTATTAACATGCAAATAGTATATATATATATATATATATATATATATATATATATATATATATATATATATATATACAGGGTATATATGTATATATATACTGCATATGGGTTTAATAATATTTTCTTAAACTTCGTACTCTAAATTTCCCATATATATAGTATTTTTCCAATCGTAATAAAAGAATGAAAGTGAAAGTGCAGTTACGATACACGCTCTCAACTTTACTAACCATAGTTCTTGCTACCAACAAGGTAAACTAATTAAATGCATTTACAATAATATTCTTCTTTTATTACACCAAATTTCAATATTTTACCTCTTTAGTCACAATATTTAAATAATGGCTAAATTTTCTATACTTATTTTAAGTGATATTTCACACTAAATGTTACTCAAGTATATGTAGAAAGTGAATCATCAATATTACACCGTCTACCAATTTTATGGGCTGAGATTTCTATACCAAATGACATTTAGCATATATATCACTAAAAGATATCTTATTGGATTACAGATTAAAACATGCTTCTAGAGGACAAATTAGACAAACGATCATATTCACCATAAAAATTCTGGTATACAACTTATAACCAGCTACAGTATCTGCTGTATTTTGATTTCGTGTACGACTGGTGGGGGCTACGATTCCATACAACTATGGTATTGATAAGATGACAAAATTTTTATTTTGCTGTTAGATTTCCATCCGAGTGATTTTCCATTTTACCAAAAAAATATGTTGGACGTATCTTCGATGAATTTCCTGTTTATATAAATTGTTATGTGTATAAACACAAAAGCAAAGACTACACACGTCTTTGGGTTTAAACAGCAGCGGCACCAGAGATGATCTCGATCAACTCTCCAGTAATGACGGCCTGTCGGGTACGGTTGTAAGTTAGGGTCAACTTGTCAATCATCTCACCTGAAAAGAACAGAAAACACGCTTCAGTTCCACTTGACGAAACCCTCTTAAAGAGATGGTGAAGGATGGAATGTTTTAAGGAGGATGTTTTGAAGTGTGCCGAGGTAATGTGTGGGATGAGATAAATAAGTGGAAGGAGAAGGAAGGGTAGTGAATGGTGAAATGAAAAGGGGAGTGGAGAAATAGCAGAGAAGTATGAATAACACAATTCATACTCCACAGAAAAATCAAAAGTTGCATAGTCAAATATAACATAATCAATGCAGATGAAGACGATTTCATATGAGGAATATAAAATGCGCTAAAATCTTTTTGGTCAAGATGGCACAATAAAGAATTGTGATGTGATTGGTATTACGAGCTTTTTAAGTAGGCCACAGTGGCCGTACGATGCAGAATAATCACGAAATAAAAATAAACAAACCTGCATTTTTGCTAGCATTGTCCATAGCAGTCATTCTTGAGGACTGTTCAGAGCAAGCACCCTCTTTCAATGTATAAAAGAGAAGAGAGGCCAGTGAGTACTCCATGTAGGACTGAATGACATCAGCATCCAAGGAGTCGTACACAGATATTTTCTCACCAGCCGAAATACCTGCTGCATTGTAGAAAGGTAAGACTTTTGTATCGTATGAGACAACAGTCCTGTTGGGGAAAGCCACAACTAAATTGAGAGAACAGAAATACTGAGTAGCTTTTATGTTAATTTTCTGGATATGCTGTATAAGGTAAAGGAAACCAAGTTATAAAACATAGGTTACAAAATTCACTACCAGTGAGCAATAAATTAGAAAATGACTAACCAACTTATGACACAAAAGTTACAAATTTTACTACCAGTGAGTGGTAAATTAATAAATAATAATAATAATAATAATAATAATAATAATAATAATGACTTTATTTCCAACGTACATTGGGTATTCAAATATGGGTGTACTATTAAAATTTACAAGTAAAATCTTCCTTTAAGAGTAACTTCTTAAGATTATATTTAAAAGTATACACTGAACCAGCATTTTTTAGTTCTCTGGGAAGCTGATTATATAAATGAGGTCCACGAATGTTTATATCTCTTGAGCCAATATCAGTTTTAGACCTTCGTACTAATAAATCTTCCCCTTGACGGGTAGTTAACCCGGTAACTGAGCTTACTGTAGAAAAATTATACAAGCAATCAGGAAGATTGTTTCTTAGTATATTAAAAACAAAGGTACATATATCAAAAACATATTTATCTCTAATCTTTATCCATTCTAGATCTTTTAAAACAGGAGAGATGTGCTCGTATTTTCTTACATTGCCAACAGCCACTCGTGCTGCAAAGTTTTGTAACTTTTGTATTCTTTGTAATTGAGTCTTATTTGTACATCCCCAAACTTTGAGACAGTAATTAATTAAACTCATAGCTAAGGACTGGACAATTATTATACGAGTTGATGTTTCAAATGAGTCTTTTACCCTATTTAGATATATTAGAGTACCCATTACTTTTTTATAAATTTCATCTATATGCATTTCAAAATTCATGTAACGGTCAAAATAGACACCTAGGTTCTTTACCGAGTTCATTGGCTTAATGATATTACCGTTAAAATTTATATGAAGATTGTCATCAACTTCTGATAATAATTGTCTGGATCCGATAAGAATAGATTGAGTTTTAGTTTCATTAAGTAACAGACCATTTTTTAGAAAGTAACGTTTAGCCATATACAAAATTTCTTCTGCTCTACGAATAATATTTTCTAAATCATTAATTTCTCCTTCAATTAAGATTTGAGTATCGTCAGCATATTGAATGACATAACAGTTAGGTAAATATCTTACTAGATCGTTTACATATATTAGAAAAAGTATAGGTCCTAGGATCGATCCCTGAGGGACCCCAAACAATACCTTCTTGCGACTTGAAACTACATCTTTTATTCTGACTGACTGGTAGCGGTTTTTTAAATAGTTCTCGAACCAGCTTGGGTCAATGTTCATTTTTTTGCATTTTTCTAATAAGATGGTACGGTGTACACTATCAAAAGCTTTAGAAAGATCGAGTAGTAGTAGCAATGATATTTTCTTATTATCTATATTTTTGTATATTTCATCTGATATTTTCAATAAGGCAGTTTCAGTTGATAATTTTGGCCTGAAACCGTGTTGACTTTTTGCAATAAGTTTATTTTTTTCAAGAAACTCACTTAACTGATTTGCAACAATCTTTTCAAGTATCTTTGATAAAATTGGTAGTAAAGAGACTGGTCTATAGTTAGAGACGACGTCGTAAAGATGTTCAAAAACAGTCTTACCTGTACCTATTGTAGATAATTCTTCCAGAGCCAAAATCGTAACCAGAATTTAGGATGAAGGTAGCAATTCGCCCGGCGTCTTCAAATGTCGCCGGCTTGCGACCCACTTCTCCTACCTGGGCAATGATGTTTTTGGCAAGTGTGCTGTTTATGGTAAATCAAAATTAAATAATACTATCAAGAAAAAATACACACATTAAAATGAAAATTAAGATACAATATCAAATAAGAAACTAAATGTGATAAGTATTATCATTATATCATCACATGTTTCAGTGAGAGAAAAAACTATGGCCGTAATTTCACATGCTGAAGTATATTTGTTTTCATGCCTGATGGTAATGATTTTCCAAATAAAAAACATTTCGATCAGGGGCTTAAAGTCCTCTAGGGAATGTCTATACTCATACACATAAAAGTGGAGAATCGCAACCAAATGAGCATCCATTTAATACAAGTAAAAAATTCAGGAAATACGATAAAAAAATATATACGGACACTCCCCAACTTATGAACGAGTTAAGCTCCAGAAGTCTGTTCGTAAACAAAATTGTTCGTAGGTTGTGTTTAGGTAAAAAGAGTAACATACAGTACATACATAGGCAGTATTGTACAGTAC
>JAXCGZ010020841.1:0-70000 GCA_037179515.1 Halocaridina rubra | reverse complement strand
TCCACTCCAGATATAAAGAGCTCATTGATAATGTTGATGAGCGAAGTCCCATAATGCTTTAGGTTTTCAGTCAATTACAGCTCGATTTGCGCAATGTCAATGGGAATATTGTAGACTTAAAAATTATATATCTTTTTGTGCATGTATAAAAAAATAAGCATAATTAAATGCTATGGAATTGACATGCATATGATCCTTCTTCGCAGGATGGAAGGAAGTAATTTTTCACAGAAAATAGTTGACAATTGGCTTTCGCTAAGTGAGGAAATAGCATATGCTAAATGCATCCGTATGATTAAGGATGAACATAAATATCAGTGAGCATATATATATATATATATATATATATATATATATATATATATATATATATATATATATATATATATATATAGGGAACTCTTCAGTACTTCAAATAAAACTTTAGCATTTTCTATTAAGTTTTCACACACAAAATACTTTTTATTTTCATAGGTTTTCATGCGTTGTTTTGAAAAGCTTTACTTGAAGAATTTTAAAATAATTTTCTTAAATTTATTATTTATGTATAGATATGAAAAAAGAAAGATGCATAATTATTTTCTTAATGATATATGGGGAGGAGATTGGCTATTTGGAAGAGCCACAGCCTCTAAAACACACACACACACACACACACAGACACACCCATTTACTTTTTCTAGGTTTTTATGGTTTCTTTTTACATTAAATATTTAAAAAAAGTTACTCGAATTTGTTAGGTGTATTGATAGGAATAAAGAGAGAAATATATATAATTTATCAATAATAAATGGGGAGGAAGTTGGTCCTTTGGAAGAGCCACTGATCATCAGCCGTCAGAAGACCCAAGAGAAGGAAGATCCGTAAAGCTGTTGCGGATATAATTATTCTCAAAATTAGAGGTAAATACTTTATGAATCGCATTTGAGTGTCTGCAGAATAAAATTCCAAACCTTTTAGATGAATAATTCCAGTCATTTTAGTATTTTTCTCTTGAGAATTTTCGATGATTTTATATCTGAATGTAATTTTCGTGTCTATGGCGGTGTTCTTGACGTTTTCTCAACCCCGCCCTTTTATTTTTACTTTAATTGTAAACATGTTTCACTTGTGTATAATAGATTATAGCATGACTATGTCATTTCAGAATTTAACTCTACGTGCTGCCATTTCAATTCTGACTAATTTTTTAGCTTTAGAAATAAATTGATGTTTTTTTTTTTGAACCGTTAAATTCCGTGTCTCGTCTGCCGATGACCTCATCATTGGGGAGAGGGTTTGGGCTGGGGCTGATGTGGGTCGTCCATATACTTTTACTTTCTATATTAAAACCTTATTTTAAGCCATTTGTTTATAATGTCGCGACTCTCACGTATAGGGAATTATATATTTTTAGCCTGAATATAGATATTATTTTGAAGTAATGTCTAACTAAAGAATATGGAAAATGGTTGATGTAGTCAGGGTTTAATAATTCTTAAATATACGGCAGTTTTTTTGCTTTTTGTGTTAATTGAATGGAATGGTTTATCAGCAGTGCTATACAACTCCATAATTACATTTTCTTAATAAACGGAGGAAATCATAATATTAATTATTCCCTGTTTACAGTCACATTTAATGCCCTATGGTAATAATCTATTCAAAGATGATGGTGAGATAAAAGCCAAAAATAACTTTGGCTAACGTTGACTGGTGGTGTTGCACCCCCCCTAATGGCATTAATCCCCCCTCTTGTTGCTTTTAGCCTAAAATCTTCAATATTATCTCATGTAGTTGAATGTATTTACTATACACTGCAGGAGATGGGGAGTTACTAGCATAGGGCTCTATCCCGTAAGCACAACTAGGTGATTACATGATTGACAAATGGCAAATATGGCCACTGTCATTTGTCATTATTGTAGGGACTCATCCAATGCCTTTTTTTTTTTTTTTTTTTTTTTTTTTCTCAGTAAAAAACAAACACGTGTTAGACTAACGAAGCTTACAGGATTTTTTAATAACCTCCCACTGAGGTAGGGGGACAAAAATCCTCCGTCGTGTTCCCATGCGTGTCGTAAAAGTCGACTAAATGGGAATCCCTTTCTTTGTATTTTCGTCCTCATAAGGGAGAATATAGCTTTTGTATTTAGATAGATATAGATATGCACAACTATTGCATATTAGTTTAAATTTTGTTAAATGGAGATGTGATATAAGGTCACATAGAATGAGATTAGTGTTTTTTCCATTTGTGCCAATATATCCGGGATCAGTTTTTTGTTGCTATCATGTTTCTCTAATTAGCAATATTAATCGAGTTCTTAAGGATTAGATAAGATACTTCCGTTAATGAGGTAAAGATGGAACATATTTTGCCACTGACTGGGATTCGAACCTAAGACTCATAAGAAGTGCCATGGTGCTACCAACTATACCACTGATACCAGTGTTTGAAGTTTCAACATTCTTTCTATGTTTTTTTTTTTTTTTTTTTTTTTTTTTTTTTTTTTTTTTTTTTTCAATGACGGCTCCACTATTGTGTAGGGTTAGGGTGGGGGACGTAATAAAGAAAATAAAAAACGCTAACAGATGAGGTAATATACACATTATTTCATTGTAGTTCTTGTCTTTAGAAGTACGTATTACAGTATTTGAAAGTGATTCTATCAGTGTATTTTCCCATATCTACTATGGTCTTGGAATAGTGATATAAATAGGTCCCTTTAGTTAATACTGCACAGTGGTATAGTATTCAAGTCAGGAAACGACTGATGCCGGTGTGATCCCACTGCAGGGCGTTAGGAAGAGAATCCAACCTTGATTCCCCGGCTTCAGTATGTCTGTATTCAACTCCCTTTGAAAGGGAACTAATTGTAAGATAAAGTAATATATTATTATTATTACTGTTATTATTATTATTATTATTATTATTATTATTATTATTATTATTATTATTATTCTAGTATACCATATAATAAAATTATGTAATTTTTTAGCCATAATGTTTGGTGATTTTTTTTAAACATCTTTATTGTTATGACAATTTTCTGTGTTCATTACTGTACTTTAATGTTTAGAAGACGATTAATGTATGTTATGTTGTTGCTTTACATATTGTTACATTAGGTTTCATATGATATGATATAGTGTAGACATTGTAGTAAGGCCTGTCACTTGATGTTTGAGACTGTCATTTTATGCAATTGACGCTCCTGAGATCAGTATCAATTACTAGTGTATATTATATAAGGACTATTTACTCAGACTCTTCATGCACTTCCCTGCCATTTATAAACCTATATGTATCTTCGTCTTTATGTCGGGTCTCTGTTTTTGATGAGCCACCTCCACTTACCTCTGTGTCCTGTCATGATGGTATCCAGACCCTTGTCTTGGTGCTACTTCCGCTTGTTATCTACAAGGAAAAAATATTTACTAGGTTAGGTTAGGAAGTAGATTCATGATATATAGATATCAAATGGAAGTGGCATCCTTGTCTTTCATACCCACTGCTATGTGTTTGTACATAATTCCACTTCTCTAGACCATTCCATTTCTGTTTACATACCATACCGTCGCTTTAACTTTTTCTTCCCCATCTCTTACCCACACTACAGCCAACCCTCCCCTTTAAGTAGATCCCCTTGTCAAGCCCTTTCATAATATATCATGTTTCAAGTACCTAACCTTTATGGCATAGGACTGTCCTTGACAGTTTGATGTTAAGTCTTCCTTCAGTTACGGTTCTTTTTCTATGCCTACATCAACACTGAATATTCTTGGATGTTCATTACACATCTCTTATCATCCCTTTACATCTGACAAGTCATTACACTATCCATCTCGGTTACTCTTTATGTATTCATCATGCCCTGGCCCAATGAGGGGTGATTTTTTTTTATTTTTTTGGCTCGTCCTGGTGTCACAATCATAAAAAGAAAAAAAATTTTATTTGGTGCAAAAAACACGTTTCCCTTTTTGTAGGTGTTTTAGTATTACTATTTGTATTGTTTTGCTGGTACAGAATATTATCTAATATACAAGGTGTCCCTAAAAAAATGTACTCACATGTGAGTAAATTTTGTGCCACATTGTATTTAATTTTTTTTCTTATGATGCCTATATATTCTATATGAAAGTTTGTGTTCTGTATCATTTTAAGATGCTTTTATAAGCTGATTTTCTCATTACTGATATGTTCTGTAAGACTGATTTCATAGAGCCATTTCTGTGCATTACCTCCTTGTGAAGGGTCTTTATTTACCATATGTTAATTGACTCCTCCTCAATAAACACCTGGATTTAATTTAGAAGTAACAGCTGTTGTAGCCCCTGTGCTATATGCAGTTGGTATGTATTGTGGAGTGCATACATTGTATATTAAACTATACAGTATTCACATAAGGATTTGTCCTACAGACGTTTTCTGTTTACCAGAATTAAGTCTGCTTCGATAAATTTTATATATTGCTCAGATATTCAAATACTGTATTTTAACCATACCATCTTATTATCTTATAATTTTCAATGTTTTTGAAATACTGTAGTACTATAAGGATATTATGTGTATATATTTGCGTGTGTGTGAGTGAGTGCTTCGTTTTTTTGCATGTGGCTCCTTACTTGAATGCTTGAAGTAATAGTTATGAAAAATGGATTTTAACATATTTGATTAACAATTGTTATATTAAATCGGTGATAGCGTACTGTTTACTAAAATTTGATGACTTACCTGTCATTTTTTATATATTAGCTTATTTCCTTATCTGATTAGGAAAAACAAAACTTTTGTCAATGAGGTCTTATCGGGCTTATCACAGCAACGTAGAAGTGGTTAATATGAGGTTAACATTCTTATTGCATGATGTGGTGGGAGATTTAGAAACAGTCTAATTAAAACTATTCAAGTGATAAGAGCTACGTAGTTAGTACAGTATATGTATTTCAGGATTTAGATGATGTTCTGCATTTATTATATTGTATTCACTGTGGAAATTAGTTTTTTGTCTATTGTAGATTAACGTATGAAAATAGATGTACTGTAGTACCTTGTACAGCTTTGGTTTATGTTGTAGCTGTTTCTCTTATGCCACTTTAACGTTTAACGTTTGTATTTTAACTTAATTTCATTACGCCAAGATAGGGTTTTCCTTTCGGTGAGATTTACAGATCCTGCATTTGTACAAAAATCTGTTGGTATCTTTCTACAAAAATACCCTTTAAATACATGTGAATTTCGTGGAGAGCAATGTAAAATGCTTTGATAAGGGATTAAGGTGTTTTCAAGAATGCAGAGTTTCAATATCTAGTACTGTACTATAAGTTTTCTCGCTGCGTTTTTGAAATGAAATGTGAAGTAATAGGCATTGATTGAGTAGTATAATTCAGTCCCCTCCGAAATGTTAGTTACTTTTTATTGCCTGTGTGTTGTTTTGCTTTTTGTAAATTTATTACTTATTGCTCTTGCTTCAGCAACACTACGATTTGAATTGTTTGACTTTAATTATGAATTGTATATGGTATAATATTTTTCGTTTTATTGGATTAATAATGAATCCATTTTATTTTTAATGATAGCTTAAAATAATTGCTTTCTTAAGTATTTGATATTTTATGTTGGGCATTCCAAGATGAGTGGATGTTCTTCATCAGCTTTATTAGCCCATCTTCATATGTGGTCGCTGTATTTGAATAGCTATTTCAACCGGTCTCTGTCTCCTGTCATGTTGGTATCCAGACCCTTCTCTTTCGTATCTGCTTCTATGTACAGTAATTCCACAATGAGTGGGGTATTGATCTCAAACGAGTTTTCATCATTATCACATTATTGTGAATGCAATGCAGTGGAATGATATTGTTGCTAGCTCTAAGTAGGCGTGGTAGGAGATACAGTTGTGCCATTAGGTTTTTACATGGGACCCTCACACTCCTTTTATTTCTAATGCTACTGGGCTGAAATTTTTTGTGGGATTCATCAAATAGTATTGCATTATTATAGTAACTTTTGCGTGACTCCATAAATGTTTGGTAGAATAGCATATATATTATTGAGAAGCTGTTCATCTGCTTGTGAAAGGACAGGTGTTTCTAAGGATGTACTGTGTATTCTCAGTTTCAGATAATGTATTTTCACAGATGATATGGATTGTTGAGGAAATATTAAAAGATTATGTTGCCTTTTTTGTGTTCAGTTCCGACTTTGCTTGCACGCAAAAGTAGATTTCTGTGTTATTTAAGCTTTTTTTTTATGTACAAGTAGGAATCCCAGAATTAAAATTTGTAGTGTTTTATGGTGAACATTAATTCCAGTTATGTACAATATGATTCTAAAAGTAGTTAGAATTCTATAATTAGTAAATTGTTTTTCGGCTGAATAGTAGAAAATAAGATTCTGTGATAAAAGGGTATTGTAATGTTCCAAATTAATATATTTTTTTTCTATAGGCCAAATAATATGCAGTTTATCAATGACATTTGTGCAATTCTTTTATCATATTATTTGAATCAAATTTTTGTTTTCTATTTTTTCATTACAGGTGTTGAAGTAATAAGCCGTTTTTAGTGCCTTGTTCCTTCATTTTGTGCATTTAGCCGTCATATGCACAAAAGTGACATCGCACTGCCATTAAAAATATATGAAAACTTTTATATTGGAAGTGATCTCTTAAAAACAAATAAGAACGATGGAGGGAAACGTCGTCGGTAAAGAAGTTCGGATTTTGGAATCTGCCGAGGACATTCAGGATAGACGTGATCAGGTTTTGTCAAGATACTCCCAATTTCGCTCGGACGCTCGCCTTAAGAGGGACAAACTAGAAGATTCTCGCAAGTTTCAGGTTGGTGGTTGGTATTAATTAACAATTAACGTGTAGTAGGTTGGGCCATGGCATCAGCCTCCTATTGCAATACTACAGCTGAAGGCCTTTTGGACTTAAATTGAACTCTCCAGGACAGCTCGATATTAACTCTTCCTTCAGTTACGGTTCTTTTTCTGCGCCTACATTAACACTTAATATTCTTTAATATTGGTTACGCATTTCTTATTTTCTTTGCATGTCTGACAAGTCACTACATTTGCCATCTCTGTTTCTCTTTGCGTTATGCTGTCTTCGCGCCCTGGCCCAATGAGGGCAATTTCCGCTGCCCTTCCTGGTGTCACACCTATTTAAAAAAATAAAAATAGCTAGGGATAATAGTCAGCAAATGATATGCATTTCTCATAGCGAGCTGTTATTGTTATACCCAAGTAATTTTAATACTGTAGAGTGTGTAAAATTGATTTATCTTGCTCAATTTTACCATGATTTTAATTAAGTTGATATCGTAAAGAAGTCTCTACTTTACAATGTATACATGTTCTGTATTCTTAGTTAGAAAGGATCTTTATATGTTTGCATGATTGCCAATTTATTTTATTATAAAAAGATTTCGCTTTCACTTGCTTCACTGCAAAATATGTTGGACACATCAATAATGGCTCGTGTGTTTACCAATGTGCCTTTCTATATTTCTGCATTAAGGCCCAGAAATTTGTATTAGTCCTTGAATAAATTACAGTATTATTGCAACAGTACAGAAGAAACAGATTCTGGTATATCATCCCCAACTATATTTTATGTGGGAACAGCGTGTGTGGAATGAAATTAAACCATGCAAAAATCTTCTTGCAGTACTTCAAAAGGGATGCAGACGAACTCGAATCCTGGATCCATGAGAAGCTACAGGCAGCTTCGGACGAGAGCTACAAAGATCCCACCAACCTCCAAGCCAAGATTCAAAAACACCAAGCCTTCGAGGCAGAAGTGGCAGCTCACTCCAATGCCATTGTCGTCTTGGATAACACCGGCTCGGAGATGATCGCTCAACAACACTTCGCCTCTGACGTCATCAGGCAGAAATTGGGTAAGTAATTTTGCCTTCTGTGATTTGTCCTAGCATAAGTATTTCACTGGTAATATTTCATTATTTTTTATGGTTTCTTTATGTTGTCTTATAGTTAGATACCATTAGTATTTTAATACGTAAATCTTTACAATGAAATTAATTTCTTGTTGGAATTGATGTATTTAATGTTTTGTTAATACTGGTCACCATATAGTTCTTTTTGTTTTAATTTTGTGGTTATGTGAATTACTGGTTATATAACTATGAATGATCCATCGGCACACAATGTATTCCCCCTTGCTCCACCCCAATTATTTGACTTTTGCAGTACATGGGAAAACTGAAGTGGTATTTTTCTTTCATTCACCAGGAAAAAAAAGCCTGAGTAATTGGAAATTATAGGAGGCAAATACGCACACAGATGTTAAACACAAACACACAAAATTACTGGATCTAGACAAAGATAAGCAAATATATACATAAACAGTGTATTTTCACATAAATATAAAAACAAACTCAGGTTCTCTCATGGAATGCATTCATTACATAACTGAATGCTACGATCTTAAAATGGTTTGAATGTTTTTTTTCTGTTGTAGATGAACTTCACAGACTGTGGGAACTGTTGCTGAGTCGACTGGCTGACAAGGGAATGCGCCTTCAGCAGGCTCTCGTCTTAGTGCAGTTTCAGCGTCAGTGTGACGAAGTCATGTACTGGATTAACGACAAGGAAACCTTCGTGACTTCCGAAGAATTTGGCATTGACTTGGAACACGTTGAGGTTCTTCAGCGCAAGTTTGATGAGTTCCAAAAGGACATGGCAGCTCAGGAGTACAGAGTCACAGAGGTCAATGCTCTCGCAGAGAAATTAGTCACAGAAGGGCATCCAGAAGTCGAAGTCATTAACAAGCGTAAGAAAGATTTGAATGAAGCTTGGCAGCGCCTGCGTCAGCTGGCTCTAACCAGGCAGGAAAAGTTATTTGGCGCTCACGAAATTCAGCGCTTCAACAGGGATGCTGACGAGACTATCGCTTGGATTGCTGAGAAGGATGTTGTTCTCTCTTCCGACGATTACGGTCGCGATTTAGCTTCTGTCCAAACTCTCCAGCGTAAGCATGAGGGCTTGGAGCGTGACCTCGCTGCTCTGGAAGACAAAGTGTCGACCCTTGGGGAAGAAGCAACTCGCCTGTGTGGGATTCATTCCGATCATGCTGAACAGATCAAATTAAAGTTGGCCGAAATTGAACATTCATGGTCAACCCTTACAGCTAAAGCGCAAGAACGCCGCCGTCGGTTGGACGATTCATATTATCTCCACCGCTTTCTCTCCGATTTCCGTGACCTTATCTCTTGGATAAATGATATGCGTGCTATCATCACTGCTGATGAGCTGGCCAAGGATGTAGCTGGTGCTGAAGCTTTACTTGAGAGACATCAGGAGCACAAAGGAGAGATTGATGCTCGTGAAGACAGCTTCAAGAGTACCCATGAAGCGGGTGAAATGCTTGTTGAAAAGAATCATCATGCCAAATCTGAGGTACAGGAGAAGTTGAGTACTTTGTCCCAGGAAAAAGCTTCTTTACTTGCACTGTGGGAAGAACGTCGGATTCTCTATGAGCAGTGCATGGATCTGCAGCTCTTCTATCGAGACACTGAGCAAGCTGACACTTGGATGGCCAAGCAGGAGGCGTTCTTAGAGAATGAAGATTTGGGTGATTCTATTGATTCTGTGGAAGCTCTGATAAAGAAACACGAAGACTTTGAGAAATCTTTGGCAGCTCAGGAAGAGAAAATTAAAGCTCTGGATGAGTTTGCAACTAAGCTTATCGAAGGCCAGCACTATGCAGCGGATGATGTCTCTCAACGAAGGGAATTACTTTTGGAACGCAGAGCTGCTCTACTCGACATGTCTGCTCGTCGTCGCACTATGCTAGAAGATTCGTATCGATTCCAGCAGTTCGAACGTGACTGTGATGAGACCAAAGGTTGGATTAATGAGAAGCTTAAGTTTGCCACAGATGACAGCTATTTGGATCCAACTAATCTGAATGGAAAAGTCCAAAAACACCAAAACTTCGACCAAGAACTCAGTGCTAACAAATCTCGTATAGAGGAAATAACTTCCACCGGGAAGGAATTATTGGACTCTGACCATTATGCCAGCGAGCGCATTGGTAGCCGAATGGAAGAAATTCTTCAGCTCTGGACATCTCTGGAAGAGGCCACAAGACGTAAAGGCTCAAAACTGGAAGAGGCTTCGCAACAGCAGCAATTCAATCGAGGTGTGGAAGACATTGAATTATGGCTGTCAGAAATAGAAGGTCAGTTGATGAGTGAAGATTATGGTAAAGATCTCACTGGTGTGCAGAATCTGCTGAAGAAGCATGCTCTGTTGGAGGCTGATGTTGGGTCTCACCAAGACAGGATTGATGGCGTAAGAATTGCTGCTGATCAGTTTGTTGATCGTGGACACTTCGATGCTGATAACATTAAAGCCAAGCAATTGGCCCTCCAAGAACGATACAATGCTCTCCAGAAACCCATGACCCTACGCAAAGAGCGACTAAAGGACTCGCTTCTGGTTCAGCAACTGTTCCGAGATATTGACGACGAGGAGGCTTGGATTCGTGAAAAGGAACCTATTGCAGCATCCACCAATCGTGGCCGAGACCTCATTGGTGTGCAGAATCTCATCAAAAAGCATCAGGCTGTGCTAGCTGAGATCAATAATCACGAACATCGTATTATTGCTGTTACTACGTCTGGCGAAGAGATGATTAGCGATGGACACTTTGCAGGAGAGGAAATCAAACAACGTGTAAACACGCTGAGTCAACATTGGGCTCAGCTCAAGGAAAGGGCCAATCAACGTAAACAAGATCTAGATGATTCCCTTCAGGCTCATCAGTACTTTGCCGACGCTAACGAAGCAGAATCTTGGATGAAAGAAAAAGAACCCATCGCTGCTGGAGGGGACTTTGGCAAAGACGAAGATTCTGCCGAAGCACTCTTGAAAAAACACGAAGCTCTGATGAGCGACTTGGAGGCTTTCAGCTCTACCATAGCTAGTTTGGAAGAGCAGGCTGCAGGGTGCCGTCAGCAGGAAGTACCGGTCATGGACATCACCGGTAAGGAGTGCGTTGTTGCCCTTTATGATTACACCGAGAAATCTCCTCGTGAAGTATCCATGAAAAAGAACGACGTGCTCACGCTCTTAAATGCCACTAACAAGGACTGGTGGAAAGTCGAAGTTAATGATCGTCAAGGTTTCGTGCCAGCAGCGTACGTGAAGAAGATTGATTCAGGATTGACTGCATCGCAGCAGAATCTCGCTGATGGGAATTCCATTGCTGCTCGGCAGAATCAGATTAAGGTCAGTATTTTATGAATAAAAAATAATTGTGATTGTTGGTAAACTAATTCTGACTTTATAGTGTGGCAAATTTAAGTTTAACTTTCTTGGAATATCTGCTGATTTATATCTAAGTCACATTGATGATGTTACAGTACTAAGTTACTACAAGTTTTATAACTGGTTTGTCAATGTAGAAAATTATAAATGATCACTTTATCTTGCTTAGATGGATAAGTTGTAAATCAGTGAGTGATAAAATAGTAAAAGGCATGAAGTGTATGCTTTTAAGTAAACTCCATAATTATTGTTCCGACTCTGAAACAGGGTCAGTACGACAACCTGATGGCTCTAGCGCGTGAACGCCAAAAGAAGCTCAGTGAAACTGTTCAGGCTTATGTGCTGGTGCGTGACTCGGCAGAACTTTCCCAGTGGATCAAGGACAAAGAACAGCATGCACAGATCGAGGATGTGGGTGAAGATTTGGAGCAGGTAATGATTATTTTTGCTAAATATATATGTCGAATATTAAAAAAAATATTCCAAAAGATTAGAATTCATTTGCTTGCTCTCAGTACTCTTGGAAGACATTAATTAATTTCTTAAAACAAATTGTATATGTCACCGTTAAGTGTTTAATTAGTACATAAATATATTGCATCAGTTAACTTGTTTTTTTAGGTATGCTATGCATCTCAGTGATGTTTCCTGTGTCTCTTCGTGCTGCACTTTGTACTTTAACACCTTTGTTTTTATTAGGTTGAAGTATTTATTAGCGCCTTTTTTTTTCATTAGGTTGAAGTAATTATTAACACATTTCTATTCAATAACTTGAAGTAATTATTAATTAATTTCTTTTCATTAGGTAAAAGGAATTATTAACACATCTTTTCGTTAGGTTGAAGTACTTCAGAAGAAGTTTGATGACTTCAAGACAGACTTGCAAGCTAACGAAGTGCGTTTGGCTGAGATGAACGAGATTGCCATGCAGCTTATGAGCCTCGGACAGACGGAGGCAGCTCTCAAGATTCAGACTCAGATTGAAGAACTGAATACTAAATGGAATTCTTTGCAGCAAATGGCTCAGGTTCGTTAGTGACGCCAAATTTGGTGTAGGCAGAACGGTTTAGGTCATTGTGCTAATTTTAAGACCTGGGAGATTAAAGTCTTGGAGTAATATTTTTAAAAATTGTCAATGTTTTAAACAGTTTTACTGCTTGAATGAACAGTCTTATTAAAAAAAAAATTGTCCATTTATATTAAATTATTTGGGATTAGAATACTGTTCCCAATATTTCCAGATATCATTTCCTCTATACTGTGAAGAAGTGTTTGTCTTGTGATTTGTTTTTCTGTTTAGTGGTTTACTTAAGGTATTGGTCATTCTTATTAGAAACTTGAATTTTGACATTAATGTATTTTTTTCTTTTTTTTACATTAAATTTACCCCTTTTTCCTTTCATAGGAGCGTCAGTTCCAGTTGGGGTCCGCTCACGAGGTCCAGCGATTCCACCGAGACGTTGACGAAACAAAGGACTGGATCCAGGAAAAAGATGAAGCTCTTAATAACGATGATTGTGGCAAAGACTTGCGTTCGGTTCAAGCCCTCCAGCGTAAACATGAAGGTAAATTTGAAAGAGGGTAAATTCAGAATGCAATGTTATTGTTGATTATACAGAATCTCCTCTATTTACGAACAACTGAGGTACAAATATTCACAGATGCAAAAAATCTGCCTATTATCTACTATACTGTACTGTATTATTACATTGTTATTACTGTATTAAAGCTCATTACTACTGCTTACTTTATGTTTTATGTAGTAGTTAAGTGTCTTTAGCTTAAGTGCTGTACATTACAGTCACCTCGCAATTTACGCGAGTTTAAACTATGCGAATTTGGATTAGCGTAAATATATTTGAAATACATGTTTAATGCAAGCAAGAAAAACCGAGGTGCTGAGTGCAAGAAAAATGGACCTAAAGACTAACTAGAGCTTGTGACTTCCTTTGCAGTGTGGTTGGTCAGTACCCTCTACAAAATGGGATTTTCACCTTTATTGGAGTGTTTTTCCACCTAAGTCATTGTTGTAAGAGTACAACAATGATTTATGACTCTCTCTCTCTCTCTCTCTCTCTCTCTCTCTCTCTCTCTCTCTCTCTCCCCTCCCCCCCTCCCCCCTCGTCTTTCCCCATTTATTGTCATCATCTTTCATTTCCTCTTTCTCATATTTATTATAGGTATTTTACATTTATTTTTACCTTTACTGTATAAACCCTCCCTGCACTGTTAACAAAGCACCCTTTACTCTATTGATAACAGCGCGCAAGTGTAAATTTCTATGAACGTGATATTATGAAGGTTGAAAAAAACATTAAGAATAAACAGCAAACACTCTTTCGATATAATATCGTCAGGGAAATAGTGTGTTGAGAATATATATAATTCATTTAAGTTTCCCATGTGCAGTACGATATACATTTTCTTTGAATTACTCGAGCCTTTTGAGAACCTATCCTCACATTAATTCAAGAGGTGACTGTACTGCGTATGTATTTACAGTACAGTGCTTTTTTTTTACCTAAACACAACTTATGAACAATTCTACTTAGGAACAGACTTCTGGAACCTAGCTTGTTCGTAAGTTGGGAAGTGTGTGTACATATATAATTTATATTTGTATCACAGTAATTATCACTTCCCACTTCTCAGGTATCAATAGTGAGTAGATTTCTGTTTTAATAGTTACAATATCTATTTAAAAATTTGTTGCTTTAGAAATTGTAATTTTATGATTATTACAGCATGAGATACGTAATTTATATTTTCTTTCGCTCGTTATCCTCAGGATTGGAGAGAGATCTTGCTGCTCTGGGCGACAAAATCCGGCAGTTAGATGAAACGGCTAACAGGCTAATGCAGACGCACCCAGAGGCAGCCGATACCATCTATGGTAAACAGCGCGAAATTAACGAGTTATGGACACAGCTCACAGCCAAGGTGAGCAACGAGTGAAGTGCTGATTGTAAATTATGATGGTGATGGTATGGCTGTCTTAATGAGTATATATTTTTTTTAAAGTTTTTAGGCTGTGCTGTATAGAGTGGATTAAAAGTACAGACACGTGCCACTTCATTTACTTTCAGACATACATCTATTTATTCAGTCAATACGTGTAGTGTTAATGGCTGATTAATTTCCTTATTATTTTTCTGTCTCCACACATTCTAGCAAGACTGTCACACCCTGTTGTGCTGTCACATATTAGTATTGTCTTTGGCCTCCTACCATTTCTCTTTATATTTGTTTTATGCAGGCCAACGCTCGTAAGGAAAAACTTTTGGACTCGTATGACCTTCAGCGTTTCCTCAGCGACTACCGTGATCTCAGCTCTTGGATCACTTCGATGATGGGCCTCGTCAGCTCAGACGAACTAGCAACTGACGTCACCGGTGCCGAGGCACTCTTGGAGAGACACCAAGTATGTGAACTTATTGTACTGTCGTTTTTGAAAACATGCTTGTTCAGTTATTTTTAAGAATACCATCCTTATAAGGCCTTAATGGTACAGAGAGATTACTTTTTTGGGGATTTATTATGATGAACTTAAGTCTTACTTATATATTTATTGTCATACCTTGTACTTAAGGAGTACCTGAATATGAGTGACATCTGTAATAGTTACTGGATATGTCATGATTACATCTATACTTGTAAAGCAGCGAGATATATTTTAACTGATTACTTTGAAGTTTGTGTTTCACATAAATTCTTGGATTTCGCTACACAGTCAAATATGCAATAATTTTTTTATATGCTTCTCTGGGAAGTGATATGATAAATTTCTCTGTGCCAGAAATTATATTGTTTGGAATTCGTGGAACTGGTTTCTTTTTCATGTCATAAAGTGACTCTGCCCTATTGCAGTTTGTTGTGGAGTGTGTACGATTGTTATTCCATTGCATATGGCATAAACAAAACTGCATATGGTTATTCCATACGAATTACCTGCATTTAGTCTGCAAACATACAGGGCTCTTATAACTATAAAAAGTGTATCCGTAGTTATTTAAATAATGTAGCATTCTTTCTTAGTCAAAATTGCTGTTAATCGCCATGGGAGGGCTTTGCTGTTTATTTATTTTACATTAGTATTCGTAGACTGAAAAGTACAAGAACGTATGATCTTGTACTTTCTGTAGAGGCGAATGGGGGACATTCTCACATTTATTTTACTTTCTAAATTTTATATAATGTAGGATAAAGTACAGTACATTAAATAATTAGAGACAAAATGAGAACTTTTTATTTATTTACTTTTTTTTTTTTTTAGACTTTTATGAGTATTACAATAAATTACTTCATACTGCTCACTGGTTTAGTGCTCAATATTGCTCATACATAGGAAGAAGGAGGAGGAGGAGGTAAATAAGTTTTTTTCTCCCACATTGTTTGCCAATTACTGATTAGAACTTTGGGTCATACATAGAAAATGCTGCTCCTGCCGATGGACATATCTCGAGAGGACACCCCATTTAAGTTACGGTGTTTTGTCTTCCATTTTCATATAACACACAAATGCCATTGCATAAAATGATGCCCTTTAAATTTCATTGTTTCATCCCCTTTGTGTCGCCCTTTGTACCTTTTGATATAATTTCTGCTTGTTGTTTGCCTTTGGAGAAGTTACTTAAACCAACCCTACTTTAGTGTTCATTCATGTAATACATTTAGTTTTGGTTAACTGTGAAGTACACATATAAATTCCCTCTTTATTTTAAAGCATGCTATGTAATAATACGTACTCCACTTCTCGCTAAAAATGTAATATTAAATTATTATTGTTTTGCGGCCTCGAATATGAACGGCTTGAACCGTGAGTAAATGCAAAAAACTTGAGTAATATCTATGATGAACAGCTTAAATATGTTGAGCGTATTAAAACCAAGGGTGTTCGAGATGCGATGTGACTCTTCGGTTCGAGTAGCAATTTCCGCAGTATGCCTTATGCCAGCAACATAAAAACAAACTAGTCTGTTCAGGTGATAACGAGTCGACCTTCCTTTTCTAGAACTTCCGAGCCGAGTTTGACTCTCGCTATGGTGTTCCTCAGGTACTGAGTTGTGTCGTAGGTTGTCTCTGTAGCACCAACACTACTATTAACTATTTGTTACTATTACTACTGACCTTTTTGCTGTGTCCTTGATGTGTTGTTTATGTAGGTCTCACGCCTAACTGCATATGAATTCCCATTAGATGCTCGATACTGATGGGGTGAAAGAGTATTTGGGGTGGCTTCCATTTCTAGAGAACTCCACTGAAAAGCAGTTCCTTAGTTGATATACATCGTTTCTCTTTGGTAATGTGGTTACACTATATATATTATATATCATCTATATCACAGCATTGGCTATTTTTGTGTCAAAATGGAATTGATGACCATGCTCAACTAGTAAAAAAGGAATTGCTTTTCAGGATCTGTGTACTATTACTAACAATAGCATGGTTAGTTGGAAATCTTCTGGCGATATTATTGCATAAGGGGATCATGTATCTAGATAATATAAAGTGACACATATAATATATGTAGCCACAGTCGTTGCATAGCTATCAGGTTGTAAATTTTTCAGACGCACAAATCCAGCATCAATATATTCACTTTATTTCCTCTTCCTTAATATGCCATTTATATACTATTATTTCTTTGTTCCATGTGTTTTCAGTGTGGTATCTTACTAACAATATTCAATTATATCTTGCCCAGAGTTTGGCATGTTCTTGCTTCTTTTTATGGCGTTGGTTTTAGTCTTTCTATATCACAAGTTACACTGTTGATGTTTTGTTAGATATACAGTGTAAATGAGTTGTTCATTTTTGAAGTTGTTAACTGAATTACCATGTGGGAAAAATTGTGAGTTATTCTTTCACCATGGGTATAATTATTCTTGTTTATCAATATGAGAAAATCAGTATCATGTTACCATGAACTTTTTATTGCAACACATTTCCTTTTGTATGGGTTGCAAAATATTGTGGTAAATAGCAACAATATTTGAATGGAAATAATTTTTGCCCTTTGGAATAGTTTTGGCACTCTTTATTAGTAAATTTCACATAACCAACTTTATTTTTTTTACTGTACAATATATGTAACAGTTTGTACATACTGGTATATTGTATAATGTAACGGTTACCGTTTACACTCGCCCATTAACATTATTTGTAAATGTAGTCAATGTGTTCACAAAGTGCTTTAACCGAGATTTTTTTTTCCTATTTTTGCTAAATATCTGTAAAGGTAGAAAATCCATTCACAAAGTGCTTTAATTGAGAATTTTTTTTATATTTTTTGCTTTTTATCTTTAAATGTAATTAATCCGTTCACAAAGCAATTTGAGATTTTTTTCATATTTTTGCCGATACATCGTCTATAGAATAGAGAAATATTCTTTGAAATCTAGAAGCTAGACCTCATGATATGCAATTAGGCATCAATTTCATGGAATTTTGTTTTTGTTTTATTTTTATTTTTATTGTACTCCCTTCTGCACATAGTTATAATACACACCTGCGTATTAATCTCTGACACCTTTTAGGTATTTACAATATTTATTTACTGTAATTTTCTTTTGCACTGATAAGCATGTAGCGCATTTTGTCATTTGCTCTGTTGTGGAGAAGAAATTAATATTCATTTTTAGCTCCTCTGTATTCTGATGATGTGTACTGAGGTTTTTCGTAATTAGTAAAGAGATTGAAGACAAGCTCACCGCTCGTCTTGGTTTTAGTGTGTTTCAGCGTTTAGCCACTATAAGTTCACTATCTGCAAGAGTTAATGATATATTTATGAAGTTGTTATTTAAGTTTTTATCTTCTTTATTGTTGTCAAAAATGTTTGTCGGTTGAGCGGATATATCCGTTTGGATTTATTTATCACTTATTTTTCTTTTTATATTTGTTATAACATATGATTATTGTTTAATGATTCTAGAGTATATTTAGTTTTTTATCTCTGTATATGGCTTTATATAACAGTAAATTATCAATTGGTGTCACTGTCTGTAATGAATACATACTATTTTACGTACAGTGTAGTGTGTATATATATATATATATATATATATATATATATATATATATATATATATATATATATATATATATATAATTTTTTTAATAATAACATATTACTTCACTAAGAAAACGTATTTATATAGGTTACTGCATAATTAATAAGGAAAAAATAGATGTTACAAAAATTGTGCCGAAAAAGAATAAGACAAAAATATGAAAAAAATAATTTATATAGAAAATGATGAGAATTTATGTAAATTATAAAATCTTGTTAAAGAAATTATATAGTTACTACCATTTAAAGTCAGTAACAAAATAGTCTCTATAAAAAAGAGAGAGAGAGAGAAAACCAGTGAAGTTGCTCAGAAGATGGACTAACATGCAGTATGAAAGGTCTTAGCACTCCGTCGTATCTCTTTCGTACCAGGAGAGAAATATATATACAGTATATATATATATATATATATATATATATATATATATATATATATATATATATATATATATATATATATATATATATATATATATATATATATATATATATATATACAGAATTTTCCGCAGTTTTATTATAGACAGTGACACAGTACTGTAATACATACAAAAATATCCTCTTACAAAAGTAATTTCACTAAATCACAGTTCGTATCTTATCGCTGCTGCCTCTTGCGAGAATGGGCAAGCTTTTATCATATTCTTTAATTTATTGTGCTAATTTTTTATTTGTGTTAAAGTCATGAGCATAACACACACCTACTTAGTCCAGAGCACTGTATATCACATATGAACTTTTCTTGTTTTTAACTTGGGACTTAGTTCCTTGTGCCACATTTATTTATAGTTTGCACTAAATTCTAGTGTAATTGGTTATAAGACTTGTTTAAAAAATATGAAATTTTAGCTTGAATATATTTGTTTTTCTATGTTAATATTGAAACTATCCTTTAGCAATCATGTTTTTAATATTTGATAAGTCTTTTTTATTTCCGCATAGGAAATGTAGATACAAATCTCAGTATGTATTAACAGTACATATACAATGACGTTTGAGTCATATGCAGTATGCATATGTTAATATGTCGAGATATATGACTATTCTTTATGGATAAACTTTGCTAACTTCTGTAGAACTAAAATATATCTTATTTTCCAGGAACATCGAACTGAGATTGATGCCAGGGCTGGAACCTTCCAGGCATTTGAACTTTTTGGTCATCAACTTCTCCAGTCTGGACACTTTGCCTCTGCTGAAGTTCAAGAAAAATTGGATGCTATGAATGAGGCTCGCCAGGACTTGGAAAGGTTTGCATGATTTCAGTCACTGCATAAATTCCTTATAATGGATATTAATATAACTATCCTCTCAATATACTCTTTTGAAGTCCATGTATGCAATATATAACAGACTGTTCTTTTGATTCCTCTCTCTCTTGAACCATATAATGATATCTGGAAATATATTGTTTTTCTAACTTTCCTTTATCGGAAAACGTTTTGAAGAATGAAAGTCAGAGAGATGTCTTGTATTAGTTTTGGTTTACTTAATAATAATGCCAGACAAAATTACGGAATTGAAGGCTTTGGCTTTATTTACGATGCTTGTGCTTTTCCTCAGAGCTTGGATTGCTCGCCGCATGAAGCTCGATCAGTGTTTGGAGTTGCAACTGTTCTACCGTGATTGCGAGATGGCTGAAAACTGGATGTCCTCCCGAGAGGCCTTTCTCTCCTCCGATGAAGCAGATGCTAAATCCGGAGACAATGTGGAAGCGCTTATTAAGAAGCACGAAGATTTTGACAAGGCCATAAATGCCCAAGAAGAGAAAATTGCAGCTCTGAATCTCTTTGCTGATCAGCTGGTGGCTGCTGAGCATTACGCCAGCAAAGATATTGGTGACAAGAGAGGACAAGTATTGGATCGTTGGCAGCACCTCAAGGAAGCGCTCATTGAAAAGCGTTCGAAGCTCGGAGAGTCTCAGACTTTGCAACAGTTCTCGCGTGATGCTGACGAGATAGAGAATTGGATTGCTGAGAAGTTGCAGGTCGCAACGGAAGAGAGCTTCAAAGATCCCGCCAACATCCAGTCTAAGCATCAGAAACATCAAGCCTTTGAAGCTGAACTCGCTGCCAATGCTGACCGTATCCAAGCAGTCTTAGCTATGGGACAAAACCTCATCGATAAACACCAGTGTGCTGGTTCAGAAGATGCTGTGCAGCAGAGACTGGAATCCATCTCAGAACAGTGGGACTTCCTGACCCAGAAATCAGCGGAAAAGTCTCTCAAACTGAAGGAAGCCAATAAACAGAGAACATTTATTGCTGCTGTGAAAGATCTGGACTTTTGGTTGGGCGAAGTAGAATCCCTCTTAACCAACGAAGACGTTGGCAAGGACTTGGCCAGTGTCCAGAATTTGATGAAGAAGCATCAGCTCGTAGAAGCTGACATTCAAGCTCACGAAGATCGTATCAATGACATGAATGGCCAGGCTGACTCGCTCGTGGACAGCGGCCAATTTGACACCGCCAACATTCAAGAGAAGCGTCAGAGTATCAACGAGAGGTACGAGCGCATAAAGAACTTGGCCGCTCATCGTCAGTCTCGTTTGAATGAAGCTCTCACTCTCCATCAGTTCTTCCGTGACATTGCTGATGAGGAATCATGGATCAAAGAGAAGAAACTGTTGGTGGCGTCCGATGATTATGGTAGAGATCTGACAGGTGTGCAGAATCTTCGCAAGAAGCACAAGCGCCTGGAAGCAGAGCTTGCTTCCCATGAACCCGCAATCCAAGCTGTCCAGGAAGCTGGTGAAAAGCTGATGGGGGTCTCCAATGTTGGCGTTGCGGAAATCGAGCAGCGTTTACAACAGCTGTCCGAAACTTGGGGCCAGTTAAAAAATATGGCTGATCAGAGAGGCCAGAAATTGGAGCAGTCTCTTATCTATCAGCAGTTTTTGGCTAAAGTGGAAGAGGAAGAAGCTTGGATCAGTGAGAAGACTCAACTTTTGTCTGTTCCTGACTACGGCGATAACATGGCAGCAGCTCAGGGTCTCCTGAAAAAGCATGACGCTTTCGAAACTGATTTTGCTGTTCATCGCGATCGATGTGGTGACGTAAATGAAGCTGGTGCCAAGTTGATCGCCGATGGCAATCACCACGGTGAATCTATCAAGCAGAGATGCCAGCAATTGAAAGATAAGTTAGAGGCTCTGAATGGCATTGCCGCTCATAGGAAGAGGAAGTTGGCTGACAATTTGGCATACTTGCAGTTCATATGGAAAGCTGATGTTGTCGAGTCATGGATTGCTGATAAAGAAGCCCATGTCAAGTCTGAAGAATTTGGAAGAGATCTGTCAACTGTGCAGACTCTTCTTACTAAGCAAGAAACCTTTGATGCTGGTAAGTTTTTTCCCCTCTTTGTGGAGTCTATACTATGCTAGAGGATTGAGATAATTCGTGAAGGATTATAGTGTTCTGGTGAAATTTTTGGATTGTTAAGAATGGAGTGTGTTTAATAATTCATGTCTTTTTAAAGGTTTGGCAGCTTTTGAGAATGAAGGTATTTTAAACATCACTGCTCTAAAGGACCAGCTCGTGTCCGGAAATCACGAGCAGTCAGAATCTATAATAAAACGTCATGAAGATGTCATTGCTCGTTGGATGAAACTCCTCAACGACTCCCAGGAGCGCAAGAGGAAACTGCTGGTTATGCAGGTATATAATTTTGTTTTAGCTTTTACTTTTTTTTTGTTGCTTTCTCCCAATTCGGTTAGAGGGTTGACTTCAATCCAAAAAAGACAAGTGAGTAGTGACTGAAAATGAGGATTTGCTCCCATATCTAACCATAAACTTCGGCTCCCAGGAGTGATTATGCATGCCACATAGGGTGAAAAATATCAATCCAGTAGTAATGCTTGCTTTCAGAACTATGCTATAGGTTTCCTTTCTTTACCCTTGGCCTCTCGTAATGGCTTGATATCCCTCCCATTAGTCAAATTAGGTTGATATTTTACTACTTTCCTTCTCATTTTTTTTCTTGCATGCCTCTGTACACACACTCAAATACACTTAGTTTTTTATGGTACAATGTAAACAATGATATGTTTATGAAAGTCAATTGCAAGGTATGAAAATGTTATTAAAATTATATTTTGCTTTCACTTCAGTACCTCTTCAACTTTATTTACGATAAACTCTGTATTAATATAAAATGTTCGCAAAAAGATGTAGTCGTCAATGATACTGCATGTGTGGATACATATTTGGTTATTCTTATTAGATCTCTCTGCTTGGTTATTAACTATAGAAATACAGTTAACATTTTTATACAAACTTTTTATATATTTGCTTGAAAAAAAAGAAGTCATTGATTGAGACAGTTTGTTGCTTGATTTTACTGGCCTATATTTTCTCCAGGCATAGAGCCTATTGTGCTCCTGTGAATTGGCTTATAAGTCAAGAGATTGGTTTGGAATTTTCGGCATTTGAAGTTCGTACTTTAATAAAAGCAAAAGAATATGTATTTTAATTTCAGTTCAGCTTATTGTATCATTAGTCTTCAGTATTGTCTTTAAGTGTGGCCACTGTGCCATAGCTGTAACGCTCATAACTTTGATTTGTCAGGTCGAAGGTTTGGGCCTACCATGGTCTGAGGTTATAATGGGCATGCACTCAGGGTAATGATCACACTTGCCAAAACCAAAGTCCTTCACAAGAAGGCACCTTCCTAGCCCATAGTAGAAAAGGGAGTCCATGACCTAAAACCAATCAGTATTGTATTTAGGTATTGGGGCAACTGTAAAGCATTGTTGATGCTTTGGTATTGATGTGTTTTTATTCTTCATTACAGGAGCAGTTCCGTCAAATTGAAGAGCTGTATCTGTTATTTGCCAAGAAAGCCTCGGCTTTCAACTCCTGGTTCGAAAATGCAGAAGAGGACCTCACAGATCCCGTTCGTTGTAACAGGTAAAACTGAATAATACTTAATTCGTAGTGTTCCTTAATGGAATTTTTCCATATATGAATTACCTTTTTATATGTTTACCACCCTCTTTTTTACATTTAAATACCCAGACCTATAAAAAAAATATGATGGTTATTTATTCACAGTTTCCAGTGATGAAATGTCTCATAAACAGGTTGAAGTACTACTTTTAGTGTGAATTTCTTACAGCATCGAAGAAATTCGTGCACTACGCGAGGCCCACGCCCAGTTCCAGGCGTCATTGTCTTCTGCTCAAGCGGACTTCGAAGCCCTGGCAGCCCTGGATCAACAGATCAAGAACTATAATGTTGGACCCAACCCTTACACTTGGTTCACTATGGAGGCCTTAGAAGATACTTGGCGTAATCTCCAGAAGATTATCAAGGTATATTTTGTGATAGAATTGAATCAAAAACCTCTCCCTGTATGTATAATTTTTGTAATGGTTAAAATTATACAGTCTTTGTACTGAAACATATTATGATATACAGTATATCAAAAAGCCACTTGTACGATCGGTGGAGGCTTGTCCTTTTGCTTTTTTTCTTGGGGTAAAACAAAGTACTGTACATAAAAGTGTTACAATGTCGAATAGATTACTGTATGACTATTAAGAATAATTTTTGTATAACATAATCAGTTATCTTCAGAAAAGGGAGTTCGTGAGAGAGCGAGCGAGAGAGAGAGAGAGAGAGGGAGAGAGACCTGGACGGGCAAGAAAATTGCCCTCATCAATAAAGACCCAGGCATGAAGGAAACTTTTAGACAGGAAAAGTAAAAAGTCAAGGACAAAGGCAGAGATGAGGTAATTATACACAATAGGAAAAGGATAGGCTGAAAGAATAGTCGAAGTACTGAGGACCTAGAGATATGGCAGGATTAGGCCCTGAGATGATGATTGATTTGTTTTTTGAAGGAAGATAGCTTATATGAATGAGGAAAGACAGAAAGAGGAAGAGAGTTCCAGAGTTTGGAGGTAGATGGGAAGAAGCATTCGCTGCACCTTCCAATCCTCGAGCTACAAGTCTCCACACAGTACCTGTGAGATGAGGCTGCTTGGCATTTTATGCCACCCTGGCAGTGGGGGAGGGATGCACCTTGCCAACTCATCAAAGCAGCGATGGAAGTAGTAGCGATAGAAAAGTGAAAGGGATGATACCTTATAGCGAAGAGAAAGAGAATCTAGATTAGAAGTAAGAGAAGGGTCATTAATGAGACTGCCTGCCTTAGGTTCATCCCTATCAAAGAGATAAGTACTGTATATGAAGAAGCACCCCAGATGTGCGAGCAGTATTCTAAGCAGGGACGGACAACAAATTTGTAGTTTTAAGTAACTGCAAAGAGGAAAAGTAATGACAAAAACGAAACAGAACCCCCAATTTCTTGGATGCAAATTTAGAAATTTGGATTATATGATTCCTCCAAGACAAGTTAGAGGCTATCTGGATTCCTAATATGTTAATAGAATTAAGAGGACAAATTTCTTTTGTTTCTAAGACAATAGGGCTATCAGGAGGAATAGAAGATAGAGAGATAGCCAAAAACTATCTTGGAGGAATTAAAAAGTTAATTGTAAATTAAGATATGTATATCATGTAGGTTGTTTAGATTGTTTTTTTCCTATCAGGAAAGAGATCAAGAACTGGCTAAAGAGGCTCAAAGGCAAGAGGAAAATGACAAACTGAGGAAAGAGTTTGCTAAGTATGCCAATGCTTTCCACCAACTCTTAACAGACACAAGGTATGGTTGGAGGACTTTTAGTTTCTTTTTGTCTAAAGTTAAAAACAAAAGCTTAGACATTTATAGTTTTTACTGCTATATCCTAAACTAAAATGCTTAGGTTTTGAGGGAAATTAATATTATAGAGTATTTATTGTTCTGAAGGTTTGACATAATGATTATATTCTTTTAAGACGAGGATTTATGCATTATCTCAGTTTTTAAAGTACACAAAAGTCATGTCATCCAGTAGAAAAATTCAGGCTTATATAAAAAGTACCCTGTACTGTTAAACAAGGACTTCTGTAATACTTATATTTTGATGGATTTTTTTTCATATCATTTCAATATGAAACTAGCTTTTCATTTGAAGTATGCAATATGCCCCATGTAGAATACTGTATATCAAAATGGGGGCAGGGTTAATTTCGAGCTATGGACTGTCTCGTTCATGATAGCAAAGTTAGCAAACTACTTATTTTAAGAACTAATGTAAAAGGACTATTGGAAAGAACATACTTGAAAACCTATGAAGAGATCCTTATAAAGAGAAAACTAGATAAAATTAATACATATTGATTGATGTGAGATGGATCCAGATGACTGAATCATGTGAAAGAGAAAGTCCACATGAAAAGGGGCACCAGTGCTGTAGTGTGAAGGTTGTAGTTCGCTTGGTGAGACACAGGATTGATTAGTTCTGAGTTTGGGAACGAATACAGATTATGCCGAGGTGTGGGGAAATTGCCCAGTATTAGTATAATTGGTGGGGGGTAAACCAGCTGCAGCTGCCAGGCCTCACTGCAGAATATCCTGGCCCACTTACCTTGTGGATGACCCAAGCAGGGTATGTTTTGGAGCATGATGAATGTGTGTTCTTTGGCTCAGGCATCGCCCCTTATAAGGGGGGATAGGGCCAGATATATTATATATATATATATATATATATATATATATATATATATATATATATATATATATATATATATATATAGAGAGAGAGAGAGAGAGAGAGAGAATGTACTTTATCCATTCTGAATAATATTTTATACAGTATAATGTTTTGCTAAGATAAATTTTAGTCTACTTCTCAGTACCAAATTATGGTACAAGCTCCCAACGAAAATTGAGGTGTATTGTTGCTGCAAAAGAGTAGTGGTTCAGAAGACATTAGACCTATCTATGCATTCGTTATTTTATTTTTTCTTAGTTATAAAGCATTAAAAAGAGCTTTCTATTGTAAACTTTTTTTTTAAGTATTGTCGAGGTTTTATGAATATAGCATATTTAGAAAGCATCTAAGATATCCTTGACAAATAAGTTTAAAAAGAGTTTTTTAAGTGCTTTGGTCACATATACAATGTTTAGTGTAAATTTGCATCATGTAATATATGTAATATTGACTGGTATGTAAATAATTTATAGGAGTACTATACTTAAATGTCCTATATATATTTATCACATTTAGTCCCCCACTGTTTTTTATTATTATTATTATTATAATAAAAGAATCTCAAGGGTAAACTAAACACACCACTGAAGATTTTTAGATAATTATTAAATCCTTTTTACCTACATTGTGATATTAATATTACTTCAGGTAATAAAGTAAATATAGTGTGTGTGTTTCTGCTGGTGTTAGAGATGTCGCCTGGAATTAAAGATTTTTTTAGATTATTAATTATATGTAGGTAATTTCTTTTACAGAATTGTACATGAAAGATCATAAGTTAAGAAAAGTTTGTTTATACATATTTACCTTATTTTAGTCTCGAAGAATGGAGAGTGATCACTGTGACAGAATGGTAGCGCTCGTGACTTTTAAGTTGTCAGGTCGAGGTTAAAAAGGGCATTCACTCGGTAGCAGTCACACCTGCCAAAACCAAAGTCCTTTGCAAGAAGGCGCCGTTCTAGCCCTTAGTAAAAAAGGGAATCCGTGACTTAAAACCGATCACAGAGATATTACTTTTTATTTGTCACTCGTATGGAAGTCTCTTTTACCACTGAATATCACGTGTGATTGAAGGTTATTTTCCTTTCGTATATGTAAAGTTGATGCCTTGATCATTTTAATAGCCTGATGAATAGTAATAGTAGTAGTATTACATCGCTAATAGTAAGGAACAGATGAAAAAAGTAATCATAAATTGCTACCGAGTAATACAGTATTCCTCGAGAATCTTTACATTTTGCCATTTTATCTGGGCGAGAAATGGGTTTCCTAATATCACAGTGTCAGCGTGAAATATAGAACTTAGCAGTGCTTATCATTTCCTCATCCTTTATCAGTTTGATGTCAATAGAGATACTTTTTTTTTATTAGAATAAACCTTTTTCACGCGCATTTTCAAGGATACTCATCTTTTAAGATATCTCCCACCTCCTGAATGCTTTGAACAATGAATTTTTGGACGACTAAGCATTCTCGCTAATTGAATACAAAATATAAGTATATAGTCCGGAAGGAACTCATTTCTGGCACAGTTAACTTGGGAACGTGATTTTGCAGAGTATATTGCTTAGATCGGGGGCTGTGTTTGGCTGATCTCTCTTCCTTTTATACAGGTTCCACCTCCTGGGTTTCTCCTTAATCGGCTATGATGAGAGGTCAATATAATGCTCTCTTGCATGTCGCTTGGTCTTGGCTTCTTTTTAATAAATGACTGTTTAGCAAAACATATCTTACATATGGTTTGTTCGCTATATTTACCTTCATTTGGAATATATTTTTATAGCTATACGATACTTGACTTGCACTTTTTGAACAATCATAAGTTTGGAAATCTTAAATTAATCGTTAAAATATATTCAAATACTTTAAGTTACTGATAAAAAATTTATAAATTAATAAATTATTAAGGTAAATGTAGCGTGTGACCCTAAACCTAAATTGCTTATTAGTTGCTAATATGGTGACTTTATGGAATAAATATTTATTATAGAATTGGTTTGTTCTTGTAGTTTCATGTTTTATACTAAGATCTCTTTCTATCTTGTTTGTCTCAATTCACAGACTAATGAAATATTACATATGACATTGAGCCTTATGTACAAATATATGAAATAGTTTACATTTTACATTATTTCTGCACAGTCAGTGAAATAACAAAGTCATTGATATGTATTATTTATTACCGACATTCATGCATGTGCTATTGAGGCCTGCCTACTTGCTAAATACAAAATAAAATAGCATTTGACAAGTAACACTGAAATGCATAATGGTTCTAATATGTGTATAAGGATATACTGTACTTAGGAATTGTGGGTCAGAATTTGCTATACAGTTCTGTTCGTTGTGCATCTTTACCTATTATTGCATTTCGCTCAGGAGAATCGAAGAATATATACTGCATTGAAGCACTTTGTCATAGCTAAATAACTGAAGAATTTTATTTTTAACCTGAATTGCTGTTTGTTCTCTTTTTAAATTATTAATGATACTCTGGAACAGTTTATTTAAATTGTACTAATTAATCTCTTAATATTAATTGTTAATGATTCTTTGAAATGAGCAAAATTGTTTCCAATAAGTACAATGGAAACATTTTTGCAATTTGCGAAGTTATTGTAAGAGGTCTCGGTATTGTTCTTTCTTAATGCAGTTGAAATCCACATTCTTCTAAGTATTTAGTAAACACGTTTAATATATTTAATATCAAAGATGGGTTAGGAGGGTTAAATTTAATTAAATGCCTGTGAAATTCAACAATGCATCGCTTTCAGTTACAGAACAGAGAAAAGCTTCTTTCGTTTTGAGTTTGCAATTCGTGTACGAGTTGTTTCGTTTGTTTTCAGCATTTTTTTATTTTGCTGTGTCTAGAATATGGGAAGGAAGTCTGTGAATTTCAGGTGTGATAGAAGAAAAATAATGTTAATATATTAGGTTAACCTTGATGTGCTAAAACAAAGCATTGCACATTTTTATTTCTTAATAGAACTTTTCTAATAATGTAATATCCGGAAATTGAGTTTTAATGTCATGTCATTAGAGATTTTCCTTATAATATTATAATAATTCTTATGTATTTCTCTGTTCGTATTTTGCAATCAGGTCTTCCATGATGGAAGGCTCCGGTACATTGGAACAGCAGCTGGAAGCGACTCGTCAGAAGGCAGCCGAGGTGCGCGCTCGTCGCGTCGATCTCAAGAAGATCGAAGACCTAGGGCAGATTCTGGAAGAACACCTTATTCTGGATAACAGATACACAGAACATAGGTAAAGACGTATTTTTTGCAGACATTGAGTACTCTTGTTGGTTTCCTTTGCATTTTTGAGATTGTTTACTTACTGTACAAGAAAAAGGATAGAAAATGCCTTATCAATGCAAGATCATACAGAACAGCAGTTTTTAAAAGAATTCTCTTCCCTTTTATAAGTATGACATTTGAGTATTTTATGAAACAGTTGCAGTAGTTAATATGAAGTTGATGAATATAAATTACATGTAGCAAACTGATTTGAAGGTAACTTTTCATTTAATCAGTACTGTCGGGTTGGCCCAACAATGGGATCAGCTGGATCAGTTGGGTATGCGAATGCAGCACAATTTGGAACAGCAAATCCAGGCTCGAAACCAATCGGGAGTGTCGGAAGATGCCCTCAAGGAGTTCAGCATGATGTTCAAGGTGAGTTTATGAAATTATATATTTATCTTTCATCAGCCTCCTTGCTTATATTGGATGAATGTTAAGTTGTTTTAATGAAATTACCTGTACGAGAAGGTTTTGAAGGAATTTGAAAATGATTACATGCTTTCATTTGCCAGTAAAGTAGTTTTTCATTTATAGAGATGAGCCTTTCCAAGAAGAGTAGTTTAGTTGCTTACAGTAGCCAAGATGTGCAATATGCAATTTGTCACAGTTTGCAATTTTTTTTTTTTAATTAATTAATTAATTAATTTTTCTAATACATCCTTCAGCACTTCGACAAAGAGAAGTGTGGCCGTTTGAACCATGCAGAGTTCAAGTCTTGCTTAAGAGCTTTAGGTTATGATCTACCCATGGTTGAGGAAGGGCAGAGCGACCCAGAATTTGAAGCTATATTAGATGTGGTAGATCCTAACCGAGACGGTGCGGTGTCGCTCCAGGAGTACATGGCATTCATGATCTCTAAGGAAACGGAGAATGTCCACAGCTCAGAAGAAATAGAAAATGCGTTCAGAGCTATCGCTGCCGGTGATCGGCCTTATGTGTTACGCGAGGAGCTGTACCAGGTGAGATTGTGCTTATTACTTTGTATTTACTTATTATAACTATTTCTTGTCGTTCTTGTTGAAGTTTTATGAGTATGCGCATTTATGCTGATGTGGAAATAATTGAGGGAAGGTATGATGAAAAATTCTGCATATATATTTTTTTAATCAATATAAAGAAAAATGTTGATATTCTTGAGCACCAGACATCATTCAGATCCTTTTATTCTGACAGAACCTCACCAAAGAGATGGCGGACTATTGCGTTGGGCGTATGAAACCGTACATGGACCCCAAAACTGGCAATGCAGTGCCCGGTGCCTTGGATTATATTGACTTTACTCGTACCCTTTTCTCTCAGTAGAACGGTATCCCGTCACTTCAGAATTTTATTCATAATCAGATTGTATTTTAATCTCTCAATAGTCACAGTTACCAAATTTTAAAGCACAGATTTCATATATGACACAAATATAGGTAATATATATACAGTAAAATAAGTGTTTGGCAGCTTATGAATTCATCCAAAATGTTCCACTGTAGGAGTAGTGATCCATGATAGCATTTTAAATAACACAAATTTTTAGCACGACTTTCATTTTACAGATACACCATAAGCAGTCTCACAGTAGTTATGATTTAACCCATGCATAACATCTGTGCAGAATTATATCGCTTGATACTACTGCTGAAGTCTTGCTCATAGTTTAATTTTTAATGCTGATGCAAGAATTAATAGTGCCAGCTACTTAGTTACTTGCAAAGAACAGATGCAATGCAATAACTCATTTTTAAATGTCTTCAACTTATTAATTTTCCTTGTCGGGAATCGAACCTGGGGACTCGACAGAGTTCCCAGTTTGATTCCCGACAAGAAGGTAGATTATTTGAAGACATTATTTGCAAATTTAGATATAGTGTAACCCATGTTAGTAGACTTATATGAACGAAAACTTTCAGTTTTAATATCAAGTAAACATTGTTACGCTTGTATTTTGGCTTGCTGATCACGAATGATGAGTCTGGTCATCTAGGGCTACCTATATATGACGGCTAATTTTCAAAGGTAGCTCTTCTTATCATTCCTGGCAAGGCGCTTGAATCTAGCGTACCGTTAACATTTGTAGGATTCTATGATTGAAAAAAATTCAAGATATATGCCTCTTTATGCCTTATTATTCTTAGAAATCGCATCTTTAGCTTCATACTTAATGCAATTAGCTTCATGATAAAGATTCTGCAATAGTGATCTCCAAGTAGGAGCTCTAAAGTTTATCTGCGAGTTACAAATTTTAAAAGGAAAAATTTTTATTTTGAGAATTTGTTGAGTATGAGCATTGACAGTGAGCGGTAGAGTTGGTGGTAGGGAATTGCTTTAATAGATATTTGGTGTTTTGTGAGTTGTCAGTATGCTGTAGTCATTGCATAAAAACTTAATAAATACTGTGTTAAAAAACTTTCATTTTATTTCGTCCTTCATTATTACATATTACTCCAAATACTGTTGTTGGTACTCTATGTAATTTCTTTATGAAAGAGGAAAAGAGTATTCTGTAAAATTAGAAATATGTCTAAAATTGCTGATAGTAGCAAATCCTACTTATAATGTACACAGTAGTGAACTTTGTTTATAGTTTATTAATTTTTTCGCCTTAGGGATATACAATAAATTTTAGTTTGCAATTTAAGCACAGTACTGTTCAAGATTAACAATAATAACTAGTAATAATATAGAACTATTGTAATTTCTCTCTCATAACTAGTAATAATACAAAATTATAATTTCAGTCTCTCTCCCTCAGCTAATTTTTCAAAACAGAATTTCTTGATATTTTTCCTCCCATAGTAGACTTAACTCACCCTTCTTCGTACTTTTGGTGTTGACATACTAATTGTAATCTCTCTCTCATAACTAGTAATAATACAAAACAAATATAATTTCAGTCTTTCTCTCTCTCTTTCAGCTCATTTTTCAAAACAAAATTTCTTGATATTTTTCCTCATAGTAGACTTAACTCACCCTTCTACTTACTTTTGGTGTTGACATACTAATACAACATACTTTAGTGCCTTCAGGGTGAGTTGAAATACTGTACTTCCAAAACCAAAGTCCTTCGCCAGAACCTAGCCCCTAGTAGAAAAGGGAGTTCGTGACGTAAAACCAATCAAACCAACTAATTTATTCCGTTTTATTATGAGCAAATTTTTGATTCAAATGAGTATAGCCATAAAACTCCTACTTAGAAATATTTTAGAATAATGAAACTACTTATTGCTTTAGATTTTGTAGCTGGTAAACAACCAGTATAGCCATAAAACTCCTACTTAGAAATATTTTAGAATAATGAAACTACATATTGCTTTAGATTTTTTAGCTGGTAAACAACCAGTGTTATTTACAATATGTGATCGGGTTTTACTACATGAAGGACTTTGATTGTTGCCCTTTCTAACTTCAGACTGTGTCGGCTGCAAACCCACAATCTGACGAATTCAAGTCACAAACTTTACTACTCGGCCACTGTTAAATACAATGTTATAAACTAAATTTCAGTATTCTGTAGAAATTTATTTGGTCTCTTTGAGCATATTCAAATTTGTCTAAGTGAAAATAGAGCAGTGTTTACAAAATTAAATGCTACTGTTACATTATGTGTACTGAGACAATTATACAGCAATGATATTACTTATTTTATAAATTTTATAAACATATTACTGTAACTTAATAATAGAATATGACGACAAATATACATTCTTTTTTAAGGATCATTCACATCATCTGAATAAAATTAAAATGTGTTTTTACTTCTGGATAATAAAAGAATGAGGCTTAAAATAGTGAGACCCTTGATATCTTATCTCCTTTCATCTTTATGTTAAACTTTGTGTTATTTCTTGTCCCCATCATAATGTGTCCTTGTTCGTAAGTCACTACCATTCACTGATTTAGAATTTTGTTTTAAAACTATATTCTTTGTTTTTACATTACTTATAATTTTTCATTACCATTTTGAACATAAGTGAAAAGATCGTTTGCTGAATTACTTAAATTTATTAGTCTTAACATTTCTTTCTCTAAATTAGATAGATATGTCTGTTTTTAACTTATGCAATATACAATTAACCTGTCATTCTGTACTCGGGCTAATTACTAGTATGTTCTTTTACTGTACTGGTTATATATGTATAAAATATTATAAAGTATACTGCACAAGATACAATATAATATTTATCTCTTGTGGTTAAGAGAAGTAGAGAATTGTTTTTTACCTTGATTAATGATATCTTTGGTAGAAGGGAAAAAAGATAATGATTGATATATGAGAGGATACATATATGTATTCTGTGTACAATCTTTCACTGACAAAGAAAATTTAAGATTTTGCTCTTCTAAGCATGCATATGTAATTGATACTTGGTGTTGGAGATCATACTTTTATTTGCAAAGGGACAGTTACTTCAGGTTTAAAAAGAATTGCATTAATGAAGGAATTTCAAACATGGCAACAGTCCTGCTCTTGCCTCTAATTTTGATTCTCTTTCTTTTTGACTGGAGGTATCATCCCTTTCCCTTTTTATCAGTACTTTCTTCCACTGCCCCTAATGGGTTGCGATTTGCATCCCTCTCCTGGCTGGTGAGGCTGCGTAATACACACCAAGCGGCCTCGTCGCATAGGTACTTAGTGGAGTTCAGTAGCTCGCAGGCTGTTCGGTGCAATGACTGCTTCTTTCCTTCCACTTTCAGACTCGTGTACTCTCTTCCTGCTTCTGTCTTCCCTAAATCTTATGACATATCTCATTCATAAAACAGATCAATCATCATCTCAAGAGCCTAATCCTACCATATTTTTGGGTCTTCATTACTTGAACTATTCTTTCTGCCTATCATTTTTTATTGCTTATAATTCTCTTAGTTTTGCCTAGTCCTTAAGCTGCTACTTCTAAGCTGTTTTCTTGGTGCCCAAGCTAGATGAGGGTAACTTTCTTTGCCCTTCCCAGTGTCACACTCATAAAATAAAGAATCTGTATATAAAGAACAGTCTCACAAGCATAGTAAAAGGTAGATTTTATGACTTAAATACAAGAATATTTTTGAGAGTTGCAATTCTTATCATGTACCTTATCTCTTATCTAACACCTCGTCTAACACTTTGGTAATATCCTGTTCCGTTTAATCAGTATGCTGTGGAATTTTCATTTCTTTATCACAAAGCTGTCTGTTATCTAAGAAAAATGACTTAAGAGGGAGATATCCAGTAAATGTGAAAATATAATTAATTAGCATAATCAATCCTTCATTCTACCATGAAATGCTGTTCGTTACATCACCTGATATTGGTCTCCTTATTATGAATAAATACTGTAAAAGCAGAGTATTTTTTAAGTTGCTTGTTTTGGTTCTGTAGACTCCTTGTTCTATATGTATTCTGAATATAATGAAGTGTAATCCAACTAAAGTGGTGTAGCAATATATGTCATTACAACAGTCTGTCGTGTGTTCTGAAGAAGTGTGTGAGATCATTTTAACTTACTTATCAGTGTCATTTTCTGTCATATGGATTAACGCTTATCGAAGTTAAAACACAGAGAAGGTCTTCACCAAGTTTATACTCCCAGAGTATGATAAAGACAGTGAACAGTCTCAATTCTTTTTACTTTTGTAAGTATACGTTTTACCACTTCAGTTTTTTCTTGAGAAGTCAATAAGCATCATCTCCAGTATTCTGCAATTATCGGTACTTGAATCTTATATCAGTACAATTACATAAACTGGAACGACAGATTTTACTGTACAAGCACTTCCATTTAATCCTGAATTTGAAGTATCATTTTATATACTGCAATAATTCATCAGTTGCAAGGTGCAGATAAAAATAAGGTAATTGAAAGTATGAAATTTCATAGCCTTAAGATCAGCTTTTGGAATCCTATATAAAATAATAATATAAAATATATAACAGTTATTTATCCCTACCTTTTAAAACTTTGTGTTTATTTTTGTAAAGTTTAGTTATTTTGTAAATTTTAAAATATGATAGATTATTTTACTTTCTAGTCACTTTATTTGTTTTCGTGAAGTTTATGTGTTAATGTACTGCACAGTAATAACTTTATAGTACTCAATATAATACTGTAATGATAATTGAAGAAATTAACACTCATTTGATACAATTTGGAATACAGTAATGGTATAGAAGTTCAGAAACTCTGCAGACTAAGTATTTCAATCGACCTGTCAAATGTGCAGAAATTCTTTTATAACATCCATTAGTATAATTGTGCCAAATAGTCATTTCTAACCTGGGTTTTATACAGAAGGAGGATTCATCAGATAAACAGTTCTCTCCAACGATATACTGCTGGCTTCCCACCTGAGTCTCAATCAAGAGCAATGGAGGTGGATCTTTTAGAGACGGCAGATGAGATCCAAGCTCATCGGGACCACATCCTCTTTAAATATGCCAAGTTCCAATCTGATGCTCATCTCAAGGGCGAGATGCTCCAAGATTCTCGCAGGTTCCAGGTCAGTTGAAGTCTAGCACTTACGTGTCTTGTAAAACTTAATGTGACCGGTTTTACGTCACGAACTCCCTTTTTACTGAGGGCTAGGACGGTGCCTTCTTGCGATTTTGATTTTGGCAAGTGTGACCATTCTCATGAGTGAATGCCCCCTCTAATCTCAGACTGTAGTGGGCTGCAACCCTTGACCTGATGAATCAAAGTAGCAAGCGTTACCACTTATCCAAGGTGGCCACCATAAAATTATTACTGTAATATTATATATAAAAAAAAAAACAGTTCTCACACAATAAGATCTAAGTAAGTTTTCATTAAGAACTTTAATACAGAATACTGCAATGATTATTTATTTAAATATAATAAGTGTTTCTCCTTGGTTTTTCTGTTATGTATACAATTTCCAGTACTTTAAACGAGATTCTCAAGAACTGGAATCTTGGATCCAAGAAAAACTGCAAATTGCTTCAGATGAAAACTTTAAGGATCATACCAATGCTCAGGCAAAGATTCAGAAACATCAGGCATTTGAAGCTGAAGTCGCAGCAAATGATAATACCATTAAAGCTCTGGACAAAACTGGCACAGAAATGATAGCTCAAAAACACTTTGCTTCTGATGCAATTAGGAAGACATTAGGTAAGTGAATATTAATGACTGTTGAGTCCAAGCTAAGTGTCATTTTCTATGAATTCTAAAGTAAACCACTAAGAGTGCTGGAATTTATATACAAAGTTGATAATATTCCAAAGGTGGCAGCATACACATTCTTTGAGGAAAATGTTAATATATTTTCTAAAGTATTATACCATGAGTTACTGTATTGATGGTTAATGTAGCAAGTATTCACAAACCTTACTCAACGCATTATGATAAATGTTGTCTGCAGAACTTAATTTATTTGTTGTACTCACCCTGTTACTTCAGCTAGGATTAAACTTGCGTGATGCAAGACCTCTTCGTCTGTAGGAAGTTCTGGTAAAGAAAGAGCTTCCTAACAATGGAGAGGATTAAGCTAGTAGCGTATATATTCACTGAACTGTCTAATGAAATTAAGTTTTTATTTTTTTTTAGAGTATTAAGGCAGAACAGCACGTCCGTTACTTACCTTATAATTTGATATATTTCAACATTTTTATATCAGATAAACTGCATCATCTTTGGGAGCAGTTGTTGAGTCAATCAGCTAAGAAAGGAATTGCTCTGAAGCAGGTGCTAGAGCTGGTACAATTCCAAAGGAAATGTAATGAAGTCATGTACTGGATTAATGACAAGGAAGCGTACTTAAATTGTGAAGAATATGGCACAACCTTGGAACACGTGACGGCACTACAACGTAAATACGACGAATTTGAGAAGGATATGTCTGTCCATGAATACAGAATTAGTGAAGTAAACAAACATGCCGAAAAAATAACACAGGAAGGACAACGAGAAGTTGATATTATAAACAAGCACATGCGAGATTTAAATGAGGCTTGGAAACGCCTCTGTCAACTTGCTCTTGTAAGAAAAGAAAAGCTCTTTGGGGCTCTTGAAATTCAAAGATTCAACAGAGACGCCAATGAAACCATTGCCTGGATTAATGAGAAAGACGCATCTTTGCAAACGGAGGAGTATGGCCGTGACATGGTCTCGGTACAAAGTCTTCAGAGAAAACATGAAGCCATTGAACTTGATCTTTCTGCCTTGAAAGACAAAGAGTCCTATTTAGAAAAAGAAGCCACTCGTCTTATTGAGATTCACGCAAATGAAGCTGTGCCTATTCAATCGAAGTTAGCTGAGATCAAACAATTATGGGTGAGTCTCACGGCAAAAGCGCAAGAGCGTCGACGTAAACTAGATGACTCGCATGGCTTTCACGCTTTTCTCTCCGATTTCCGTGATCACATTTCATGGATTAATGACATGAAGGCAATCATTAATGCAGATGACATCGCTAAGGATTTAATGGGAGCTGAGGCATTACTTGAAAGGCATTACGAACGTAAAAGCGAAATTGACGCTCGTAAGTATTCTCTTGAGAGCATTTCTAAAGAAGGGGAAATTCTGATAGAAAAAAATCACAGTGCTAAGGAGGATATAAGAAACAAGCTAAGTATACTGACTCAGGAGATGGACTCTTTGCTGGCTTTGTGGACAGAATGCCTTGTTCTGTACAAGCAGTGCCTGAAATTACAAGTGTTTTACCGAGACTCTGAGCAAGTCGAAACCTGGATGGCAAGACAGGAGACATTTTTAGAAAATGAGGATCTTGGAGATTCAATCGATAGTGTGGAAGAGCTTATCAAAAAGCATAAAGACTTTGAAAGATCACTTTCTGTTCAAGGGGAAAATATCAGTACCCTGGATGAGTTTGCTAATAAGTTAATTGAAGGCCAACATTATGCAAGAGAGGATGTTGCTCAGAGGAGAGAGATAATCTTAAAGAGAAGAGTGGCTCTTCTCGATCTGTCCACTTATCGTCGTGTGATGCTAGATGATTCATATGCATTCCAGAAGTTCGAGCGCGACTATGAGGAGACTAAAGGCTGGATAAATGAGAAACTGAAGATAGCCACTGATGACAGTTATTTAGATCCAACTAACCTGGTTGCAAAGCTTCAGAAACACATCACCTTTAACATGGAACTGGATGCAAATAAGTCTCGAACAGAAGATATAGCATTCACTGGGAAAGAATTAATTGATGCTGACCATTACGCAAAGGAACGTATCAATGACCACAAAAAAGAAATTCTGCAACTCTGGAATTCATTGGAGGAAGCGAGTAAAAGTAAAGGGTCCAAGCTGGAGGAAGCCTCACAGGAGCAACAGTTCATTCGTTTAGTTGAGGATCTTGAGTTGTGGCTGTCTGAAGTTGAATCACAAGTGAAGAGTGAGGACTATGGGAAAAATCTTATTGGCATGCAGAATCTCTTAAAGAATCACGCCCTCCTAGAAGCAGACGTCGCATCCCATAAGGACAGGGTCGATAGCATTCGAACAGCTGCTCAACAATTCATTGACCAGAACCATTTTGATGCAGAGATGATTAAAGAGAAGCAGGTAGCTCTCCAGGTAAGATACGATGCACTGCAGGAACCCATGATAAAGCGGAAGGAACTTCTTAAAGAGGCCCTCTGTTTATATCAGTTGCTACGAGATATTGACGACGAAAAAGCTTGGATACGTGAAAAAGAAACCATTGCAAATTCCGCAAATCTTGGTAAGGGCTTGATAGGAATACAGAATCTTATTAAGAAGCACCAGGTTTTATTAGCCGAGATTTCAAATCATGAGCACCGAATTTTTGAGGTAATTACGTTGGGTGAGAAAATGCTCAATGACAGTCACTTTGCCGAAGAAAATATAAGAAAGAGTATCAAGACACTGAGTCAGTGCTGGGCTGAGCTCAAGGAGGATGCAAACAGGCGTAAACAGAACCTCGACGATTCCCTTCGTACACATCAGTACTATGCTGATGCCAACGAAGCGGAATCCTGGATGACGGAAAAGGAACCCATTGCTGCTGCAAACGATTATGGAAAAGACGAAGACTCTGCTGAGGCTTTGCTTAAAAAACAAGGGGCTTTGATGTGCGATTTAGAAGCTTTCAGCTCTACAATTGCTAACCTGGAAGAGCAGGCTGCAGAATGCAGATGTATAGATCCTGTTGCCAGCAAAAGGGGCACGGAGGTGGTAATTGCTACTTTCGATTACAAAAAGAGAACACCTCGGGAGATTTCCATTAAGAAAAATGACGTGCTCACTCTCCTGAACACAAGAGATAGAGACTGGTGGAAAGTCGCCATAGACGATAAACAGGGATACGTGCCTGCTAATTACGTTAAGAAAGTAGATGCTGATTGGGTAGACTCGCAACGAGACTGTCCTGATGAAAATATGACTGCTTCGAAGCAAAGCAGAATTAGGGTAAGATTCATACTGTATCATTAACATACAGTAATCATAAGTTACTAAAAAGCATCACTGAATAGCAATAATAACAAAACGATTGTATGAAAGTGATCCCATTTCCATATCTTGACAAAAGTTTCATTGTATTATTCACACAACTTTCTCTGTAGATTCTCTTATACCCGCAATTATTAAGCAACCAACAAACTGTATCAGCATTTCTATTATGCTTGGAAATATTCATATTTTTTAAATAACAGCTGTAAATTAAAGGCAAAATTTGATATTTGGAAAACTTTAATTAACTTGTTATTGTAACATACTTCAGTTATATGAATATGCCTCTGTTATCTTTTGTTTTTTTTTTTTGGCTCAAATTTGTTTACCTGCTGCTTTAGAGAGGAATTGCATCACAAAACTGGAATCTACAGTAATTAATTCTAAATATAATTTTCTTGTTTAGGAACAATATGAACATTTGATGGAACTGGCTAGGCAGCGTCATAATAAACTCGCCGAAACTGTTCAGGCATACGTATTGGTACGAGAAGCAGCGGAGCTTTCCAAGTGGATTCAAGATAAAGAACAGCATGGCATAAGTGGTAAAATGACTACCAGTCTAGAAGAGGTAAGTCATCCTTAACTTTTACTCTGTAAACTATATATGTCGAAATGGTGACTTTAAGTTGGAGTTCTAACAATTCTTATCAATATATAGTATCTCTCATTTGTTATTTGCCATCATTTCCAAGATCATATTGAATGCATACGGGTATTTTTCCACTAAAAGGAATTTGTTGCTTCAAGTCTTTTTTTGGACAATGTTCGTGTCCATATGCGTGTGAAGTTCCACATTCACAAAGTTGTGATCAATTAATGAGGTTGTAGCAATGAGGTTCCCGTTGCCAAACTAATGCAATACAAATAAATTGACTGAGCTGCCAGCCGAATGTCATACTTATTCGATATCAGTGTTACTTAAATTCCAATACATAAGTGAATTTTATTGTTATTATTTTTACTATATTCTAATTTTTTATTATTATTATTATTATTATTATTAATATCATTATTATTGTTGTTGGGTATACAGCACAGTAAATGACTTTGGCTATTAAAGCATTACAGTATTGATACACCATTCAGTATACTAGATTTTATTTTTCACACAATGCTAAGTGATACATGTACTTGTTGCAGATAGTTTTATCAAGTTCTTTTTCCAAGAATGGCCTCTTAAGTCTAGATGTTAACTACCATTAAGTATTATTAAAAGTAGAAGAATTGCGATAAATGTCAATATACTGACTGTTTGGTTAAAATACTGTTTTGTGTTAGAATATATCACTTCATTTATCGATTTGATTAAGTTGAAGAACTTCAAAATAAATTGTGATGAAGTGTCACTACAATGACCATACACTTAAATGCTGTTTTGTATTAATCATTTATTGTCTTAATTAGGTCGAGGAACTTCAAAAGAATTTTGATTCCTTTCAAGATGACATGAGAGCGAATGAGGAGCGATTGGCAGATATGAATAATATGCTTGTTCAGCTTCAGAGCCTCGGAGAAACGGAGGCAGCGCAGAAAATGCAACACCAAATAAATGAACTCAACAGTAAATGGCAAACTCTTCAAAAGATGGCTCAGGTAATATCTAGCTTTGTACATACATACATACATATACCTTGGCTGTTTCCCCCTTTAATTGGGGGGTAGCCGACATCAAGGAAGGAAAACTGGGGAGAAGTTATTCTCCCCTCTACTCCTCTTCTAATGGTAATTAATGTACAGTACTTTACATAATTATTGACTGACATACTCTAGTGATGTATTTTAAACAAAGAGCTTCATTGACAATTATAAAATAAGGCCTTAATAATAATAGTGACTACATTATCAACATATCCACAGGCTCGCCAATTCCAACTAGTATCAGAAAATCATGTTCAGAGGTTGAATCGCGACACCGATGAGACAAAGGAGTGGATAAATGAGAAAGATGAAGCACTGAAAAGTGATGACTATGGCAAGGATTTGCCCTCTGTACAAGCTCTTCAAAGGAAACATGAAGGTATGTCAAATATCATCTTTGTTTTTATTTCCCCTCACTGGTAATATTTCACATAAGCTAAGGCACAGTGTCTACCTTTCCATTACTGCTATCCTAGGTATTAGTCTCTCTCTCTCTCTCTCTTTCTCTCTCTCTCTCTCTCTCTCTCTCTCTCTCTCTCTCTCTCTCTCTCTCTCTCTCTCTCTCTCTCTCTCTCTCTCTCTCTCTCTCTCTCTCTCTCTCTCTCTCTCTCTCTCTCTCTCTCTCTCTCTCTCTATATATATATATATATATATATATATATATATATATATATATATATATATATATATATATATATATATATATATATATATATATATATATATATATATAATATATATATATATATATATATATATATATATATATATATATATATATATATATATATATATATATATATATATATATATATATATATATATATATATATATATATATATATATATACACTACCCAAACAGGGTAGTAGAGGGGGAAATGTGGCAACCCTTTATCCCGTAGGAGCTATGAGGAGTAATTGAGCTATGTCTTGGATTGTGGTAAATGCAAGTTTCTTGGCTTGGCCACCACCCATATATATATATATATATATATATATATATATATATATATATATATATATATATATATATATATATATATATATATATATATATATATATACTTACCTAATTATGTTTACGGGAAAGAGCCCAAAGCTCGTATCTTCCCGTCTCCTGATCTGTTCCAGTTTATACTTAGTGATACTTATCATACCTGTCCTTAAAACTATGGACTGAGATAGCATTAACTACCTCCTCGCTTAGCCAATTCCAATTATCAACTACTCTTACACTGAAAAAGTATTTCCTTACATCCTGCAAAGAAGTTTTCTTACGAAGCTTCAAACTATGACCTCTAGTTCTAGAGCCAGCCATATCAAAATATCGATCCCTATCCACTCTATCATAACCATGAAGGAATTTAAAGACTGTCACCATATCCCCCCTCACTCTTCTAGCTTCCAGTGATGGTAAGTCTAATTCCCTCAGCCTCTCATCATAACTGAGATTGCGTATTTCTGGCACCAGTTTCGTGGCATGTCTTTGAACTTTTTCAAGCTTAACTATGTGCTTTTTCAAGTGTGGATTCCAAAAGGGAGCTGCATATTCGAGTTTTGGCCTCACATAGGTTACATAAGTATTTCTGAACATTTCCTTGTCCATGTGCCTGAAGGCTACCCTTACATTTGATAAGAATACATATGCTGCCCTTGCTATGCCATTTAAAGGTATTTCTGGAGACAAATCTGCCAGTATGTTTACTCCTAGATCTCTCTCATTTTCTGTCTCTTGAAGTTGTACTCCAGCCACCGAGTAGTCAAGCTTGGGCTTTCTTGCACTTGTATCCATTCTCATTACCTTACATTTTGAAGTATTGAATTTCATTAGCCACTTTTCTGACCACTCATGCAGACTATTTAGATCCTCCTGAAGTTCTCTACCATTGTTCTTGTTTTTTACTTTCTTCACAATCTTTGCATCATCTGCAAACATATTCATGAATGAATTTACACTCTGGTAGGTCATTTACATATACAAGGAACAAAAGTGGCCCTAAAACTGAACCCTGTGGAACTCCACTACTAACTCTTCTCCATTCAGACACTGAGTGTCTTACTCTAACCCTCTGTTCCCTTCCTTCTAAGTAAGTTTTTATCCATTCCAAGACATTTCCACCTATTTTAGCCATTGCTTGCAGCTTCCTAATAAGTCTCCCATGTGGAACAGTGTCAAACGCTTTCTGGAAGTCTAGGAATATGCAATCTGCCCAGCCCTCTCTTTCCTGTAAGATTTGGCTTACCTCATCATAAAATTCTAATAAGTTTGTTACTGTTGATCTACCTTCTCTGAAGCCATGTTGCCTCACTGACAAAAAGTTGAAGGATTCCAAGTGAGGAGAGATATGTTCCTTAGTAGTTTCTCCATAACTTTGCAAACTATGCTGGTCAAGGAAACTGGTCTATAGTTCAGAGCCGTATCCCTCCTTCCCTTTTTGATGTATATATATATATATATATATATATGTATATATATATATATATATATATATATATATATATATATATATATATATATATATATATATATATATATATATATATATGTATGATATATATATATATATATATATATATATATATATATATATATATATATATATATATATATATATATATATATATATATATATATATATATATATATATATATATATATATGTATGTATGTATGTATGTATGTATATATATATATATATATATATATATATATATATATATATATATATATATATATATATATATATATATATATATATATATATATATATATATATATATATATATATATATATATATATATATATATATATATATATATATATATATATATATATATATACGTGTGTGTGTATATATATATATATATATATATATATATATATATATATATATATATATATATATGTATATATGATATATATATATATATATATATATATATATATATATATATATATATATATATATATATATATATATATATATATATATATATATATATATATATATATGTATATATGTATTATGTATATATATATATATATATATATATATATATATATATATATATATATATATATATATATATATATATATATATATATATATATATATATATATATATATATATATATATATATATATATATATATATATATATATATATATATATATATATATATATATATATATATATATATATATATATATATATCTATGTATGTATGTATGTATGTATGTATGTATGTATGTATGTATGTATGTATGTATGTATGTATGTATGTATGTATGTATGTATGTATGTATGTATGTATGTATGTATAGTATGTATATATATATATATATATATATATATATATATATATATATATATATATATATATATATATATATATATATATATATATATATATATATATATATATATATATATATACCACAATCCAACACATAGCTCAATTACTTCTCATAGCTCCTACGGGATAAAGGGTTGCCACATTTCCCCCTCTACTACCTTGTTTGGGTAACCCACAAGGTAGGTGGATATTCTGCAGTGAGGCCCAACGACCACAGCTGGTTTACCCCCACTGCTTCATTACATGGCAGTTCCCCTCACATCCGTCTATCATAGTTCACTGAGTTAGCAGGTGTAATATCCCTTTGGCCAGCATTACCTGGTATCGGTGCGAGATGTCACTTGTTCTATCTATATACTATCTATATGAATTAGCCATGTTCACCGTTATAAGGGGAATGGCTGAGTCTAAGCAAAATAACTTGACTATGTGAAAAGAAAAACACAGAGGAGAGGATTCCCAGTCCCCTCGGTCAGCCCGATTTAGTCAACTCTTACGAAACACAGGGGAACATAGAAGGAAGTAGTCTAACCCCCCTCTCACAGGGTATTTGCTCATCATGTGCCATAGTCACAATAGTAAATCCACGACCTAAGCCATATCCAGACAGGGGTCGGATACCATTTGGCGCCACCCCTTTGGTGTCACTCTTTTGGAGAAGATACACAATGCCTTACCAATCACGGTAGAAAAAGCTATAAATGCACTGTTATCTCACTACTGTGTACTATACAATAGTACATCTCATTTTGCTTAATAGTAGTACCCAAAGTGCATCTTTCCTATTGAAGCACACCAAAAGAGGGTGTCAACAGCCAAATTTCCTTCATTTATTCTGTGCAGCATGTTCACCCTAGCTTTTTTCTCCTGTCTGGTCTGCTACCAAAATTTTTCATCGGTACCAATGTAATTATAATTCTTGCACCCTTGCTACTCCACAGAAATTATAATTCTTTCACCCTCGCTACTCCACAGATTTATTTTTTTTGTATGTCAAAGGTACTTGAAGCAAATAATCCTTGGAATTGGATCCATTTTGGCTGTTAAAACTTCAGATTTTAGAGTACTAAACCTAAGTAAAAATATCAACAGGGTTAGAACGAGATATGGCAGCTTTAGGAGACAAGATAAGGCAGTTAGAAGAAACTGGAAATTTGTTACTAAAGACACATCCCGATAAAGCTGAAATTATCTCCTCTATGCAGTGTGAACTGCAGGAATTTTGGACGCAAGTCACTAAAAAGGTAACCGAGAGGTCTTAAAATATTAAAACTCTGAACTTACACACAAAAGATTTGTAATATGTTACACTCAAAAGATTCAAATAAGCAATATTCAACTAAGACTGTATAATATCTGTAGTAATATTTGAAACTCAAGCCATACCATCCTATTTGCACTGTTTCATAGAGAACAATTCATGAATAGCTGCATGTTCTAATAATGAATGACTTCTGGAACAGGCTAATGCTAGAAGAGAGAAGCTTCTGGATTCGTATGACTTCCAACGTTTTCTCAGTAACTATCGTGATCTGAGCTCGTGGATTACGTCGATGATGGGACTTGTCAGCTTAGACGAGCTGGCAAATGACGTGACAGCTGCCGAAGCACTTAAGGAGAGACACCAAGTAAGGATTTTAAAAAGTTATATCTTCCTATTTTAGTCTCAAGATGAAAGATCATACGTGAAATTTCAGGTGTGTATTTATTACATCTGAAAATGAAGTGAAAAAAGTCCGCATGGTATGCATTTTTCAGATGGCGGTGTTATGCCTCATGACCAAAAATATTAAGCATACATATAAAGACATATTCTGGGTATTGTTTTTATAATTGCTGCCATAAGAGGCATGAGTATAGATGCAGTCTTTATGGAACAATCATGTTCAGGGCATAGAATGGGACTATTTGGCGCTGCCCATTTGGTGCTAAACAGTTTGGCACAGCCCTTTTGGCACTAAGCTGTTCTGGCTAGGGTAGGTTTGGTTAGTGCCAAAAGGGCAATGCCAAAACAGTTTAATACCAAAAAGTATCCAGCCCTTCAGAGCAAGCTCTTATGCTGCACAAAAATTAAGTCCACCTCAAGAGTTATGAGCTGTATCCTATGGCAACTATTTGAGGCACCCTCCCAGCAAGAACACTGGTAAATATTATGAACCCTATGCAAAATATGAAAGGGAAAGGCGATGCAATGCTACCCATGAAATTTTTATTAAACGCATGATTATAAAAGTCTTTCAAGAGAAAAATAGTGCGATTTAATATGGGGTAAGGATGAAGGGTATACCAGTAAGCGTGGCATTTATGCTATAAATCTTATTGTTTCAAAGATCCTTTTTTTGTGAAATCATCCTCCATGACAGTTACATTTAAGATAGGAACAAGGGAAAAATATAAAATTAACTAGAGTGGATAAATACTATTCAATGTTAAGACCTATTTGGATACAATGTGAATAGTCAGTAATAGTATATTTGAGTGATGAGAACTGGCGTCAAAGACATCTTCTTCTTCTTTGTCTACATCTTTTCCCACTTTTATGTGGGGTCGATGTTTCTGGCCAGTTTTCTCCATTTGTTTCTGTCCCATACCTCATCAGCCAACAAACCTTTAGACCTCAGGTCGTCATTGATGCAATCCATCCGCCTACGCTTTGGTCTCCCTCTCCTTCTCCTACCCTGTATATCCATTTCCATCACCCTCTTCCTTACATACTGTTCATCCCTCCTAACAACATGACCATACCATCTTAGTCTACTTTCTTGTATCTTATCTGATATTTCTCTAACTTTTGAGGAACCTCTAATTACCTCGTTTCTGATCTTATCTCTTCTTGTCACCCCACACATACATCTCAACATCCTCATCTCTGCCACATCCAGTTTTTTCTCTTGTGTCTTCTTTATTGCCCATGTCTCTGCTCCATACATCATTGCAGGTCTCACAACTGTCTTATGCACTTTACCCCTCAACTTAATCCCTACTCTCCTGTCGCACAGCACCTGTACTATAAATATCTTTATAGTACGAAGATTGCAGTATTGTGATGCAGTGGTAGCGACTAAGACTAGTAATACACTGGCCCCAGCTTTGATCATGACCCGGTGTTGGATCAGCTTTCATTGTCTCATGTTATTAATGATTAAATTAACCAATTAATTGGGGGGGGTCTGTGAATTCCTATAGTTCTACTTGATTATTTAGTCACTGCCTAGAGATCATTGGGTCCATGTGAATGGAGGAGAGCCTTTGGCACCAACTATATGATATATATATAGTCGGCCTCTAGTGCAATCACTGTCCCTTGTTACTTCCAATCAGTAGAAACCATTAATCTTTAACAAATTACTTTAAAAATCCACAGTTCATCATCAAATATAAGTGGACATCTCTTAGTTGTTTCAATAGTGAGGTATAATATCCCTGGAAAATGCATTTGCGAGTCTTCATACAGCCAGTTAAAATTTCCTTAAAAGGTATTTAGAGATGTCTGATATTCTAGACTTCTTTTTGCTACCCTTTGCCTAAGTATTATTGTCAAAGAACTGCAGATATTTAGAGCCCTGTAATATCTCACGTCACTTCTTCATCTCAGATGTGTTCACTCTGGCAAAGTGGTAGAGTTCGCAACCTTGAATCATCAGGTCGAGGGTTCGAGGCCCACCATGGTTTGAGGTTAGAAAGGAGATTCACTCAGGGTATTGATCTCACCTACCAAAACCAAATTCCTTCACAAGACAGCACTAACCTAGCCCTTAGTAGAAAAAGGAGGCTGTGAAATAAGAAATAACTTTTTCATCTCTAGTGATATTGAGATACTATTTTCTCAGGGCCAAGACCCATTTCTATAGGAGCATGATATATTTTGTACTTTTCCTTTCTTGAGTGCTTTCATCTCTTGCTACTCCTTTGAATTACTTGCAATAGCTGCAGTCCTGGAGGCAAGAAAGGCTCATTGTAGGAACAGCTTATGTGCTTGACCCCTTAGCCATAGGAAGGTTCCCCTTGTGTCGTAGATATTAATGGTACTCCTTGCAGTTAGTTGGCATCCCATACACAGATAAAGGACTTAGTATGGATGGTTTCGCTATCCCATTTATATTTTGCTTTTGTTTTTATTTATTCGAATTATTGACGCTAATTATCCATTCACATTTCCCATATTACTAAAAGACAGAGGAAAACAGAATACAGTAATATGTTAATGTTTAAGATAACAAAATGTTGATGAGCATTGGAGAGCAGTTGAGAAGAAGGCCATCTTTCAGATGAGGGAAGGGCTGTGCAGTTTTCAAACCTTTCCATAAGATAGAGTAACAATGCCCACTGACTGTAGATCATGTGAAAATGGATAACTAATATGGAGGTACGGCTAGAGTTACTATTTCTGTCTCTGTTTTTGGTGTGACACAGTCTCTTGTGTGATCAATCCACCCCAGAAATGCCACTCATGCATAAACAGAAAAATCCTTCCAGCTAAACTCTCAGCACCATTTTATTCCTTAGATATTGCATTAAATTTGGTATCAATTCTAAGTACTGTATATTGGACTAAACACTTCTTACTTAATAATGTAATAAATTAACGTGAGTAAAATTAGCAAGAAAAGGGAGAATTCCAGCAAAGCACCAGTTCTAATATAAGCATCATGGGTAACAAAAATTGTCTATACCCATTGCTACTTGCTGTTGTGTTGTGTTAATAACCTATAAATATGCTCCTGCTGCCAGGACAAGTGCACAGACAGAATTCATCTCCTATTCCTGAATGGTTCTCGAAGAATTTTTTTCAAGATTCTTTAAATAATAATATCTATATTCATATACCCCAATGGAGGATCATCACAAAAAACCTCACATTACAGGAATACAGGGGTGAGATCGACGCACGCTCCGTAGTCTTTCAAAACTTTGAGCTGTTCGGTCATCAGCTCATTCATAATAATCATTTCGCCTCAAGTGAGATTCAGAGGAAATTAGAGGATATGAACGAGGCTCGCCAGGAATTGGAAAGGTAAACAGTAATGTGTCCTCTTTATACTTATAGTCAGTAAGATACAAAATCCATCATTTATTCCACAGAAATTTTATGTCTAAAAGAGTGAACCATGCAGTGTCATGATGGTAATATATTCACTGCATCCATAAACACACCAAACTAACTTAATATTGATGTACTTCCTTACTTGAGGGCAATGAATATTAGAAAAGTATTATATCTTTTTATGACAATACAGTTATGTTATCTCAAGTAAAATAAATGGTTTTTACACTGTTTTTTTTTATTTCTACTTCAGGACCTGGATCAAGCGCAAATTGACGCTCGATCAGTGCTTAGAATTACAAGTATTTCTCAGTGATTGTGAACAAGCAGGAAAGTGGATGAATTCTCGCAAGGATATCTTGGAATCAGATGATGCTGATGCCTCATCAAGTGATAATGTGGAGATACTCATAAAGAAGCATGAGAATATTGATAAAGTCTTCAATGCCCAAGAGGAAAAAATTGCTGCCATTGCTCTCTATGCTGATCAGTTACTCACTAAAGAGAATTATGCTAGCACAGACATAGGAGGCAAGAAGACCCAGGTACTTGATCGGTGGCAGAAGCTAAAGCAGTTACTCATTAGGAAACGCTCGCTGCTAGGTGAATCACAAATGCTCCAGCAGTTCTCTCACGATGCCGATGAAATTGAAAACTGGATCGCTGAAAAACTTCAAGTTGCAACAGAAGAGAATTTCAGAGATCACACCAACATTCAGTCCAAACATCAGAAGCATCAAGCTTTTGAATCAGAAATTGCTGCCAATGCTGATCGTGTGCAGGCTGTCCTTGCTATGGGTCAAAATCTCATTGATAAATACCAGTGTGCTGGTTCAGAAGATGCTGTAAAGCAGAGAATAAAATCCATCTCAAAGCGATGGGACCTCCTTACACGTAGAACAGAAGAAAAGTTTCTCAAACTCAAAGAGGCTAACAAACAAAAATTTTTCTTCACTGCCGTGAAGGATCTAGAATTTTGGTTGGGTGAAGTTGAGTCTCTCCTTACTAATGAGGAGGTTGGAAAAGATTTAGTAAGCGTTCAAAATCTAATGAAGAAACACCGGTTACTGGAGGCAGATATCGAAGCCCACGAAGACAAAATCAAGGATATAAGTGACCTAGCAGATAACCTTATCGATGGGGGTCAGCTTGATAATGGAATAATTCATGAAAAAAAACAGAGCATAAAAGAGCGATACGAGCGTCTCGAGAAGTTAGCCGCTCACCATCAGTCGGAGTTACAAGAGGCACTTATTCTCCACCAATTTTTCCGTGACATCGCAGACGAGGAGTCATGGATCAAGGAGAAAATGCTGTTGATGGCTTCGGACGATTACGGTCGTGATATAACCGGTGTGCAGAATCTACGCAAAAAACACAGACGTCTGGAAATAGAACTGACAAGCCATGAATCGTCCATAGAGTCTGTTCAACAAAATGCAGAAAAACTGATGGGAGTTTGTACAGTTGGAGTTCATGAGATTGTGGAACGTTTGCAAAAGTTATCAGAGACATGGTCCCAACTGAAGGCGCTGGCTGATGAGAGAGGGCAGAAATTAAATGAGTCTCTCATTTACCAACAGTTCATAGCAAAATTTGAGGAGGAAGAGGTTTGGATCAGCGAGAGAATGCAGCTGTTATCTGTTCTAGGTTATGGAAACAATATGGCAGTGGTGAAAGGTCTTCTAAAAAAACATGAATCATTCGAAATCGACTTCGCGCTGCATCGTGATAGGTGTGAAGAAGTAACTGAAAATGGTAACGAGCTAATAGCTAATGGCAACCATAACAAAGACAGGATCCAGAAGAGATGTCAATCTCTTTCTGATAAGTTGGATGCTCTAAATAACTCTGCCACTCAACGCAAGAGAAAGCTAGAGGATAACGTGGCATTTGTGCAGTTCAAATGGAAAGCAGATGTTGTTGAATCCTGGATTAAACACAGATCACAAGCGATGTCTAAGGAAAGAGGGAGAGACCTCCCAGAAGTATTGATGCTCCTCGCCGAGCAAGAAACATACAACACAGGTAACACCTTACGTTCGTTGATGAGATATTTTCCTTATTGCTTGGAAGCTATGTAGCATAATGTACCTATTCTATGCATAATTTAAGGTAGAGAGTTACCTAATAAAAACAGATCACTCTATTCTCCTAAGACACAGAGTATATGGTAATCGGAAACAATCTTATTGTAAAATAGTGTTGATATTACTATTCCTGTTAGAAAGTTTCATAGAAACCATACCTACATTATAATATTAAAAATTTGCTATAGATGAGATTTCAAGTTCATAAGTCTTATGTTCATAAAACAGTTGTGACTGCAGTTGATAGGTTGGTTGCACGCATGGCTGATTCATCCGGTCGTTGGTTCAAGACCCACTACGGTCTGAAGTTAAAAAGTGCATTCATTGAGGGTAATGGTCACACTTGCCAAAGCTAAAGTCCTTTGAAAGAGGACAATGTCCAAGCCGTTAATAGAAAAGGGAGTCCGTGACATAATACCAGGTCAGTATAGGAGTACGAAACTTCGACATATCGAAATTACATCTCTATATTGCCAAAAAATTTGTTTCAGGTCTGCATGCTTTTGGAAAAGAAGGTGTACTGGCCATAACTTCACTGAAGAATCAACTGGTGTCTAGAAAGCACGAACAATCAGAGTCGATCATTAAACGCCATGATGACGTCATAGCTCACTGGGAAAAACTATGCCATGATGCCTATGAATACAAGAGCAAACTACAGGAAACAGAAGTATTTTGGATATGCTGCAGTCTGAGGGATTTGAATTTTATGACTGTATTTAATATATGATAATTACATATGGCAGTAACTTGTCTGTCATTTTTACAATCTCAATTTGCCTTACAGAAACAATATCGTGATATCGAAGATCTCTATATGCTCTTTGCCAAAAAAGCCTCAGCATTTAATTCCTGGTTTGAAAATGCAGAGGAAGATCTTACAGACCCAGTTCGATGCAACAGGTATGTGAAATTCTCAGAATTCTCTTGTATACCAGCAACATTTTTAAACTAAGAAAAATTTATTAATACTAGTGTTTAGTATTAAAGGTGGCTGCAGTGGTTGGGTTGATAGGACGCACAACTTTGATGCAATAGGTCATCGGTTCGAGACACGCCATGCTCTGAGGTCAGAAAGGGCATTCACTCAGGGTAACAGTTGCCCTTTCTAAAACCAAAGTCCGTAAAAAAAAAAGGTTAAATTTTAGCCCTAAATAGAAAAGAGAATCTGTGACAAAAAACCGGATCAGTGTTTAGTATCATATAGTTAACGTATGTTTTTTAACTTTGAAAGATTTTTCTTATATTGGAGAGGACTGGTAAATGTTATCTTATTCACCAAATATGGTTACTTTTTTAGTACTGAGGAGATCATGGTTTTATGCAATACCCATGACAAATTCAAAACATCTCTGTATGCTGCCGAGGAAGACTATAATGCTCTCATCAAGATAGCTGAGGAACTAAAGACATACAAGGTTGGGCCCAACCCTTACACCTGGTTTACTATGGAATCACTGCAAGAAACATGGAACACTTTGCACTTAATTATCAAGGTAATAAATGATCTTTTTTAAGAATTCAAAATATGAATACTACTTATCACTGTAGCAGAGTGGCAAAGCTTGTGACTTTGATTCATCAGGTCGAGGGTTTGAGTCCCGCCACGGTGGTGTGAGCTTAGAAAGGGCTTTCACTCAGGGTATTGGTTGCACTTGTGTAATCCAATGTCCTTCGAAAGAAGGCACTGTCTAAGCCCGTGGTAGAAAAGGGAGTCCAAGACATAAAACAGGATCATTATCATCATCATCATAGATCATTTGCCAATAAAGACAGGACATATACACAGACTTAAATGTTACTTCTCAAGATCATAATGCAATGTACATGGTGATTTGTAGGAAAGAGACGAGGAACTGGCAAACGAGAAAAAGAGACAAGCGAAGAACGAGACTCTACGGAAAGAGTTTGCCAAATATGTAACAGAATTTTACAGGCAACTAACAGAAGCGAGGTAATGTACATATACATCTTACTTACTACCCACCAGAATTTTACAGGCAACTAGCGAGGTAATGTACATATACATCTTACTTCCTACAAATAGAACTTCAGTTTAATCTCAAGAAAATATGGAAAAAAATTCAGGAGTGTTAACATACACTTGGTATTGTAGATTTTGTAACAATATTCAAATCATAAATGTTTAAAATGAAAAATTTCCTTCTGTTAAAAGATGTCAATATGGATACAAAATAAAGTAAAAACAAGAAACATATATGCGTGTTACAATTCTGACTCAAGCCAAAGCCATGGTTTTGGGAGCTTCCAAATTAAAAAATAAAGGGTAAATTATCTATCTGTAAAAAAAAAGAAAGACTTCAGCAAGTAGATATTCAACATAGTTACATTTATACTCCTGTCCAGGCAATTAGGAACTAATTAGCATCTCCACAGAACATGCTTTCATTACTCTTGTCCTGATTTTTTGGTCTCATTTTAAATGTGCTTTACCTTGATACAGAATGGCCATGATAGAGGCATCAGGTACTTTGGAAGATCAGCTAGAGATCATTAAAAAGAGAGCGGCAATGGTGAAAAGTGACCGCAAGGACATAAAAAAAATTGAGGAGTTAGGTCAACTTTTACAAGGTCAACTCATTCTTGATAACAAGTACACAGAGCATAGGTAAAAATTATTTTTGAAATTTTTAAGCTTACAAAGTATCTATATTTGCAGATATTGGACTGAATGTGATAGTTTTTTATATTTAAAAAAAAATTATTTACTTGAATCTCAGTATTGTAAGTCTTAATTATCATTTCAATTTTTAAGTTTGCAAAGTAACCATATTTGCAGATACTGGACTGAACATATTTTTGATGTTGAAATAAAACAGTATTTCCTCAAATCTCAGTACTGTCAGTCTTGCGCAAGAATGGGACCAGACAGACCAGTTGGGTATGCGCATGCAGCATAATCTTGAAGAACAGATACAAGTGAGAAACCGATGTGGACTTTCTGAAGATACATTAAAAGAATTTGCTGTAATGTTCAGAGTAAGTTATATAGAAGATGAATTTCCAAAAACATACTTATGCCGTATAATGAACTTTCTTTATATGTATTACAATAAAAACTAAACTTTTGTAGTTTGTAATATGGCTCTATAACGTCTGCATTCCGAATAGATATCCAGTATAATTTAAATTCATCCAAAACTATGATTCTTTGTAGCATTATGACAAGCAGAAATATGGGAGAATTACTCATTCTGAGCTCAAGTCTTGCTTGAGAGCGCTGGGCATCGATCTGCCACTCACCGTGGAAGGACAGAGTGATCCAGAATTTGATGTCATTCTGGACGTGGTTGATCCAAATCGAAGAGGCTCAGTTACGTTACAAGAATACATGACTTACATGATATCTAGGGAGACCACTAATGTAAACAGCTCGAAAGAAATTGAAAATGCTTTCCGAAGCATCGGTGCACCTGATCGTCCCTACGTATTACGAGAAGAAGTTTATCAAGTAAGCTTGACTAAAGGCTAATGAGCATAATTTATTATCATCGCAGAACTACTCAGTACTTAATCAGAGTCTTATGAAAATCATATTTTGCTCTTATGTGAAATGTAAATGACATATCAAAACACGATATATAATATTTTCTTCCATTAAAGATCTTTACATTAAGAGTGATGGGAAAACACACCTGCATACGAAATAATTCTAACACTGTACTGAGATATGCATAATAAACAACATCAGTTCAATGTGTTTCTCCCTGTAGTACATTTATATGAATGTTAATTTTTTTTTTCAGAACCTCACCAAGGAGTTGGCAGAATACTGCATTAGCCGCATTGGGCCCTACATTGATCCGAATACCGGTGTGGAAATTCCTGGAGCTTTGGACTATCTCGCTTTTACAAGGAACCTCTTTCCAAAACAAAATCACTGATTCATCTTGTCATATTTATATATCAACTTCAAATTTTTACTATGTGATCAGTTTTAAGTCACGGACTCCACTTTCTAATAAGGGCTAGGACGGTGCCTTCTTGTGAAGAACTTTTGGTTTTGTCAATTGTGATTGTTACCTTGCATGAATACCCATTCTAACCTCAGACTGTGGCAGGCCGCAAAGCTTCGACCTGAAGAATCAAAGTCGTGAACACTGCCACTTTTCCACAGTCATATTCTCATCAAAAGATTATTATTTTCATGCTACATATTACTCTTTTGAAACCTTATCACATATGTACATTCTGATCAGATTATTAAAAACCCAGTTTTGCAAAACTCTTGAATAAATTTTTTAATTTGAATTTTGAATTGATAAAAATTCTTATTATGAAGCTACCATATCCTTGGGGATTGTGTGCATCAGTTTGTAATCTTCCATATACAATTCAGTGCATACTAATAGCATCATTGAAGCTTGACAACAGTCAGTATGAAAAATTAGGAAGAATTTTTCTTTTTTGCCGTATTCACACTAGAGATTGTATAAAGTACATATTATTTATAAGAGGGAATATTCCTTAATATTAATCTACACCCATTCAGACTTTTTTTTAGCATGACATGATGCTTGGTAAAATTGTAATATACTTGATCACATGGCAACAAGAGAATCTAACCAAACCTAACCTAGCAAGAAAACGAGTCATGTACTGTATTCAGTTCCGTATGACTGACTTTCATAGTACTTAAAATACTACAAAAGTGTTGTCTATACATACAAAAATTTAATTAATTTTTCAAAATGTTTAAGTATTCAATTAGGCTATTACTTACTGCTGTTGTGAATCGGTTGATTGATTGTTTAAACAAGCTCAGCTCATTTATGTTACATATATGGATTAGTGAATTTGTACTAGTCCATGGTTTTGCAAAATTAAAAATTTTATATGCTGTATGTAATATTCCATTAGAATAAAATGTTTGATTCTTAAAGATTTGTTTTGATATCTTTTTATATACAGTATAATGTCTTTGATGGTAATTATACTTTTATTCACAAAGGCAATATATATGTAAATTGTAATTTACATCAACCATGATACACCAAGAATATGAAAACTGAATATAATTGCAAATGAATTGAATCAAAACAGCATCCCTAACTCTCCCATGTGGGAGGGTGACAAGAATACTTCCTCCGTGTTCCCCTGAGCGTCATAAAAGTTGGCTCAATGGGGCAGATCGAGGGGACTAGGAAACCCCTTTCTCTGTATTTTCTTCCCATAAATAGTCAAGGTACCCTGCCTTGGCCCAGTCACCTCCCTTTTAAAGGGGAACATGGCTCATGTATACCGATAGAATTATCTGGGGAACCAAATATATACTGTATTGTATTTCTTGTACATCCTTGGAAAAATTAAAGTATTATACTTAAGTTTTCCTATATATCTGAAAAGAGACCAGTGAGAAACTACACGTACCTCGCAAGTATAATAACTTAGAACAAATAGTTTCAAGGGTCATTTATGCTAGATATTGGAAAGGAGTTAGGTATTAAACCTGAAATTTATCATTAATATTAACTGGATATTTTTACCTTACTTGTTAAACCACTTTTCCTGTGAAAACAATTTATGCTTATTATATATTAACCTAACCCAGTATATTACATAACCTTATGGTTAGACTAGTAATTGCTAATTTAGAATGCTGTCTACCTCATTATGTGTAGTCTATTATCCCCAAACCTAAGCAACAGGTTAGGTAAGATTAGTTTGCTTTGGCTAGATTAGATTAAAGTACAAGAGATTACACATTTTTTTTTAATGATTGTCACACCAGGACAGGCAAAAATAAATAATCAACCTGGAAACGAAGAAAACATAAAGAGAAACAGAGATGCAGAGCATTGTGACATGTCAAATGTGAAGGGGTAATAAGACATGTGTAATGAATATCCAAGAATATTCGGTGTTGATGTAGGCATAGAAAAAGAACCGTAACTGAAGGAAGACTTAACATCGAACTGTCCTGGACAGTCTTATTTAAGTCTACAAGACCCTTCAGCTGTAGTATCACAATGGGCGATTAGTGCCATGGGCCAGCCTACTACATTAAATAGTGAGGTAAACCTCATAGTACAATAATACTAAGATTATATTGTTTTAATGGCTATAGCGGCAGACAGATAACAAATGATCTATCGATTCAAAGAACACTACACTGTTATATATAACAGTACTACTTGGATCAATCCCAGAATAGGTTCCTGATGTAATTTTTTGGCAATTATTGAACTCGGAAAGTACTAATTGGATCAATCCCAGAATAAGTTCCTGATGTCATTTTTTGGCACTTATTTAACTCAGAAATTTCTATGCAGAGAAAACTCGCATGGTAATAAGTAAACAAATTATAAAATTGTAATAAAATCTTCAAAAATCAAGATCACAGAGTCGCCTTGCCTCCAGGAGTAGTCGGGTAATGGTGGACCTGTAGGTGAACACAAGTATTAGATTTACAAATATTTCAGGGACAACCATCTGTGATCCAATATTCTGACACCTATAGTTTTATTAATTATAATAAAAAAAATAATAGCTTCTTATTCTATAAAATATAACATGCACATTATATTTTGATTGTTTCTAATATATTCAAAGAAGATAAAATATTCTGGCACTATACTTTTCCTAATAATAATGCCAAAAAATATTTTATCATATCAAAATATCATTCAATATAACTATTAACTTCTGATATAATCAAATGAGATCCCACATTCTGGTACTTTAAATTTTTTTTCCGGAAAGAATAATATCGCTCAGTTTCAAAATTCAAATATCAAAATACCTGATATGAGTAACAGATTTAAATAATATTTCTTAATTATATGGAGATTAACAATATGTAAGCTTAACTGTTTCTGCTATTGTCGTCTGTCACTGAAACAAATTACATCACACCCCCAAAAATCCTTAAATGCTTTATTTTTTATATTTGAAGGGTGTTAGTGACCCGCAAAATGTGTATTGTGTTGTGGTAAAGAGATATTAGTGTATGGAAAAGTTTCCAGAAGGTTTCAATAGTGTATAAAGAATAGTTTCCAGAAAAGTTGGTCAAATGACGTTACAGTACTAGTAACCATCAAAATGGCTGTAGAGAACTTCATGCAAGTTGGGAACCCCTTTACTCATCACTTTGAAAGGAATGTTTCAGGGATATTCCATATTCAAAAAGTCCTTTTGGTAAGTGCACTTCTAATTTAATGACTAATTTGAGGTGTTATTTTGCCCAGGGTTACTGATTTCGAAAGGGATGTTTCTTATTCAGAGATAGGTAGCGCTTGGTTAATTTAATTACTGTCTTCTTCTTCTTCTTCTTCTTCTTCCACCTGTTGAACTGTGATCTCGCAGGTTACATTAAATCATGGGTTGGTAACCTGCTGCCCGCAGGCCACATTCTCTTTATAGGTTATTTTCTTTGTGTAATAATCATAATGTAACCGTTCTCTTATTAATTTTATTATTTTCCAAGATTACAAACATATGTTACTAAGGTCTGTTCTATACATGACCACTAATTGAATAAAGCCACAGAAAGTATAAATGCCATAATATTTTCGAAACATTCGTCTTAAATTGTATATTTTTATTTTGTTAGGTGTTACACTATGCCATGAACGCAATGTTAATTAATGTTCTTTTTTTTTTCTTTTTTTCTTTCTCTATCTTTTTTGGAGGGTTATCATAAAATAATCGTCCACATATGCCTGTGCTGTTTACAACAGTTATACTTGTAGATAGATCATTTTTATTTTTCTTAATCCCTTCTTCTCCTTCCTTCTTTCCTTCTTCTTGATAAATTATATAATGGCGATTTTGTTTCCTCTGCTGAGAAGCCGCATGAGATCAGGTGTAGAGGGTGCAATTCAAAATGTGACCCAACATTATGGTTGATCCCTGTTCTTCTTGGACGTTAGGGAGGGCATCCAACCCCAGTCCTTAAGTTTCAACCAGGTCTTTGTGGACCCCCATCCATATAGGCTTAGTGTGAAAATATTACTGAACTTTTACTTAACTACCATAAACATAGCATCTTATTGGGAGTCCATCTATTTATCTCCAGTACAGGGGCTGACACAGACAGGTTGGAGTTGGGGAAGTAAGGCTAGTGTTATTCCTTTCTCCACGCGGTGGGTTCGATGAAACCACATATGTCCAGGTGTTAGAAGTAATATTTCATCAGAGAATCATGCAAAAGTTCTGATGAGTGCATTATTTAGCGTGTTACTTGATGTAGGTAGGTAATGGCGGTTCCAGCCGAGCCTGAGAAATTCTGCGATGATGAGGATGGTGTGACAGGATCGTAAGGTAGTCCGGCCCGTATCGCGTTCCATTCTTCATACACCCGTTCACCTTGGCCAGTTTCACCTTGAAATAACAATTATTATTAATTAAACATGTTATTATTTATATGTTCACATGATACAAATAAAATTCCCAACATATGCACCGCTAGTGAGGTCAAAATTGTTGATTCTTTATATCAATACGATATAGAAAAGTTAGGTTTTTTTTTCTTTTTTTTTTCTTGTTAAGAAATTACCTTTGTTCCTCGTGGCACGGAGATGCCAGACGTAAGTACCCAGGCCAGCCAGACCAAGCAGAGTGGCCACTAGAAACGAAGCCAGGACGAGCACGGTCGTCGTATCGGTCCCGGGGCTTTTTATGGCATCTTCGACCAACCATAGAGCTGACAAAAAAACTACCGAAATTTAGTGATTGGCCAGGAGACACTTGAAATATAGGGGTCACTCGGATTTGAAAAACGGCAACAACAATTATAATAATAATAATGAGAATAATAATAATAATAATAATAATTAGATAGTTGTTTACTTTCACTCCCCCAAAAAGTAATTAACTCATTATAATATTTGGTTAGGTTTACATAGGTTAGTTCAACCCCAACCAAGATGAGAGTTGATAATTGATCTTTTTAATTTAGTTTTTTGTAGTTTTTATATATATATTTTTTCAATATATCGTATAACATTTCACTGTGAAAGTGAAAATTTACCAATCATAATAAAAATAATAATAATAATAATAATAATAATAATAATAATAATAATAATAATAATAATAATATAATGAAAGCGAAATATTCCTGTTAACATACCTTGCGGAGGAAGAGTCGACCAAAGCACCAAGTAATTACTGGACACTTGGACACGAGAAATCGTGTGATGAGGAAGACATTTATACGTGTTGATTGTTGGTATTTTCAGCTCGGCCCAACTATCACACGTGGTCTAGGGGTTGAAAGATACGAAAAGAAAAAAAAAAGAAAGTAATAATAATAATAATAATACACTAGATAATAATAATAATAACTAACAATAGTTATAATAATAATAATAATAATAATAATAATAATAATAATAATAATAATAATACTCTTTGCCCTTTTATATAATCATAAAGTGATTTTTATTTGTTTTTTATTTTGGCTTTTTTGAGTATTTGATCTTGACTAAATTTTAAAGGTTTATAATTATCAATTTGGTCAGTCTCCAATGCACAACAAGTCTCTTTAAGAAATAAAACAAATATTGTATCTTCTATTGCAGCTTAAAAATTTGCTTATGAAATATAAATGCAGTTTCATAATACACTCTCAGAGTAGTCACCGTGGCTCAAGCGGTAGCGTCCGCGACTCTGAGGCGTCAGGTCGAGGGTTCGCGCCCCGTCACGGTCTGAGGTTAGCAAGGGCATGCACTCAGGATAAGGAATACATCTGCCAAATCAAGTCCATCGTAGGAAGGCAACCGTCCTAGCCCTTGGTAGAAAAGGGAGTCCGTGGCGTAAAACCGAAACTCTCAGAATTTTAGCTCACTCCACACAAAAGCCACGTCATCTGTCAAGTATCTTTTATTCCCGAATAGGAAATAAAAGTCTCAAATCTATATCTGTTAAGTTTACTTACGTTAGAATATTTTCCAATGGGTATTTGGGTCTTGTGCCATTCCAATGACTGGATTTCGTAAGAGAAAGATGGACCCAAGTCTTCCAGGTTGGAATTGCCATTCAATGAAAAGTCGAACTTAAAATCTATCATTGCCTTGGCTTTCATTGGCTTGAACCAAATCTCGTATTCATACAACGGTTCTCCGGATCTGGGTACTCCGAAGATGCTTTTCGTAGTGTTATAAGTTAACTTTATGCTTACAGGTGATTCGCTGGCTTAAGCAATCAAAAAAGGGAAAGAAGATTAGTGGAAAAAAAAAAAATAAAATAAAAAATATATATATATATATATATATATATATATATATATATATATATATATATATATATATATATATGTATGTATGTATGTGCGTATATATATATATATATATATATATATATATATATATATATATATATATATATATATATATATATATATATATATATAATATATATATATATATATATATATATATATATATATATATATATATATATATATATATATATATATATATATGCATGTATGTATGTGCGTATATATATATATATATATATATATATATATATATATATATATATATATATATATATATATATATATATATATATATATATATATATATATATATATATATATATATATATATATATATATATATATTATATATATATATATATATATATATATATATATATATATATATATATATATATATATATATATATATATATATATATATATATATATATATATATATATATATATATATATACATATATATATATATATATATATATATATATATATATATATATATATATATATATATATATATAGAATGAACGTATTCTGTCTGAATGCCACTCTGTTCATATTATGCTGCTTACGTAAACCTACTTGTATTATTTATATTTTATTCAGATTGCACCATATATACATACTATTTTGCCACTACTACTACTACTGCTACTACTACTATTACTACTGCTACTACTACTACTACTACTACTACTACTACTACTACTACTACTACTACTACTACTACTACTACTACTACTACTACTAATAATAATAATAATAATAATAATAATAATAATAATAATAATAATAATAGTAATTAATAATCACTGGTTTGCGATGAACTTATGTACAGTTATTTTAAGCCTACCTTGGTCAGTATTAGTCAAAGTCTGCTCTGTGGAGATATTGGTCCGGTTTGAGATAAAATTCGTTGGAAGATTGCTTTTGTTTAGTTCTTCTTTTTCGTGACCTGTGTTTAACATGGGTATTTGTGCCCAGATGCCTTGAAGCACATATTGGAGTAGGAATAAGTATCTTATCGCTGGGGTCATGGATGCGTATTTCATGTTTTGTTTTGGTAATTCCCTCAGTTTCACCTCTCTCTGATTAAGCTCACTGAAGATCTTCTATATCCAAGAGTATGTCTTTCTTCTTCTTCTTCTTCTTTCGGTATGTACAGGACGTGAAGCTTGGTCAGTTAATAGATCCTGAACAAACTGTACCAAACAAACTTTATTTCCATTTCAATACAATGGGTATTCGTCAGCCAGGGCAAGCCCCAACCCCCTACTGTGGTGTCCAACCACAGCAGTTCCTGCCAGTAAACAGCTTAAAGTCTCGGTCTTGGACGGGAACCGATCTTTCGACCTCGTGAATGCGAAGCCAGCGCGTTACCACTGTACTAGCCAGCAGGTTAGTATGGAGGAGATTAAGCTACAGTTGGCATGTTGGGAGTGCCGCTAATATATTCACTGCAGTAAGACTTTTCTTACTTCGTTCAGATTTATAAAATAATACTTAACGTTCTAATGAAAAAAAGAAACAAATATGTTAAGCTAAAAGTAAACTTTCGAAATCAAAGTGTGTTAGCACGTCTCCCCAAATTTGCAAATATTTCTCATAATCACTTCTTTATGAGAAATATTTCTCATAATCACTTCTTTATGAGAATTTTTTTTTTTTAAGTCTTAAATGTCCTTTTTCTTCAAAGTATTTTCACTATAAGATGTATGTGTGAACGCGTACTTATTAAGGTCAGGAACACAATAGTTACAACGCTATTTGAAACTTCAGTCAACCCCAAAGGAGACCAATCGTAGACTGAGGTGATTACATTGTCTACGATGCGCTCGTAATTGTGCCGAGACCCTTAAGGCATGTATCCTTTGTCCTCGATACGTATCTTGCGAGTGTGAGTCTTGTGTATGTGTGTGTGTGTGTGTGCGTGCTTGTATGTGTGTGTGTATTGGTGTGTGTTTGTTCTCGATACGTATCTTGCGAGTGTGAGTCTTGTCTATGTGTGTGTTTGTGTGTGTGTGTTTGTATGTGTGTGTTTGTGTGTGTGTGATTGTGTGTGTACATTTTTCCTTCAGCATATTATCGCACCTCATCCTGTCTTGAAGCGATCGAAACACTTATTGAAGGACATATTAATGTTCAAATAACAGAAAAGAATAAAAAACACCCTTTCGCCAATTAATTTCTTTAGTTATACATATACATATACAATGTAAGGGAGTGGCCTAGTAAAGGCACATACAATCATCCAAAACTAATATACATCGATCACGCCTCTTAGCTCCTAGGGCAGTGGTTTTCAACCTCTTGTGGTCACAGGCCACTTTTGATATCCCTATATACTCATGGCCCACTGCCCTTCAAAATTGTGTAATGATTATTATAAAATCATTGGGAAACATTCAGAATCTACAGAATTTTGTGTTAGTTGAAATTCTAGTTCTTTCTCTCTCTCATTTATTACATACGAATCGGTAAACCAAAGTAGGAAAAGTTTTTCTTGGCTCTTGCAACATGTTACATTGATACGTTCCGCGGTGATATAGGCTATGTATGTATGTATGTATGTGATTACTTAAGTGTGATTTCCTAATTGTGCTTACGGGAAAGAGCCCAAATCGTATATGATTACCTAATTGTGATTACCTAATTGTGCTTACGGGAAAGAGCCCAAATCTCGTATCTTCCCGTCTCCAGGTCGGTTCCATTTTGTACTTAGTGATACTTATCATACCTGTCCTTAAAACTATGGATTGAGATAGCATTAACTACCTCCTCGCTTAGCCAATTCCAATTATCAACTACTCTTACACTGAAAAAGTACTTCCTTACATCCTGCAAAGAAGTTTCTTACGAGGCTTCAAACTATGACCTCTAGTTCTAGAGCCAGCCATACCAAAATATCGATCCCTATCCACTCTATCATAACCATGAAGGAATTTAAAAACTGTCACCATACCCCCCCTCATTCTTCTGGCTTCGAGTAATGGTAACTCTAATTCCCTCAGCCTCTCATCATAACTGAGATTGCGTATTTCTGGCACCAGTTTCGTGGCATGTCTTTGAACTTGTTCAAGCTTAGCTATGTGCTTTTTCAAGTGCGGATTACAAAAGAGGGTTGCATTTTCAAGTTTTGGCCTCACATAGGTTACATAAATATTTCTGAACATTTCCTTTTCCTGTGCGCGCGTGCGTGCGTGCGTGCGTGCGTGCGTACGTGTGTGCGTGCGTGCGTGTATGTATGTATGTATGCATGTATGTACGTTCTTGCAGGATATGAGCTCTTTCTTAAAGGAAATAGCATTACTCATGGTGTAAAATATGAATTTGATTCTCTCTCTCTCTCTCTCTCTCTCTCTCTCTCTCTCTCTCTCTCTCTCTCTCTCTCTCTCTCTCTCTCTCTCTCTCTCTCTCCTCTCTCTGTTCTAATTTTGTATAACGAGATATCCATAACCTGTAATCCTTGTTTATACTTTTAAGTAAGCGTTTCCGTTTACTCAGTACATACATACATACATACATACATACATACATACATACATACATACATACATACATACATACATACATACATACATACATACATACATACATACATACATACATACATACATACATACATACTTGAAAAAGTTCAAAGACATGCCACGAAACTGGTGCCAGAAATACGCAATCTCAGTTATGATGAGAGGCTGAGGGAATTAGACTTACCATCACTCGAAGCTAGAAGAGTGAGGGGGGATATGGTGACAGTCTTTAAATTCCTTCATGGTTATGATAGAGTGGATAGGGATCGATATTTTGATATGGCTGGCTCTAGAACTAGAGGTCATAGTTTGAAGCTTCGTAAGAAAACTTCTTCGCAGGATGTAAGGAAATACTTTTTCAGTGTAAGAGTAGTTGATAATTGGAATTGGCTAAGCGAGGAGGTAGTTAATGCTATCTCAATCCATAGTTTTAAGGACAGGTATGATAAGTATCACTAAGTCTAAAATGGAACCGATGAGGAGACGGGAAGATACGAGCTTTGGGCTCTTTCCCGTAAACACAATTAGGTAATCACACACACACACACACACACACACACACACACACACACACACACACACACACGTACGTACGTACGTACGTACGTACGTACATACATACATACATACATACATACATACATACATGGGCCGGTATTAGAGAACATCATCTTATCAGCCACAGAGGTATGCAAAGCGCTGATGGGGTTAGATGCCCATAAAGCTACAGGTCCTGGTTATATATCCCCTTATGAATAGATGAGAAATGCACTAAATTAGTATCGGCGGCACGCTGTCATATTTGAAAAGTCGCTCGAATCTGGGGTGATTCCAAGATGCTGGAAACAAGCGAACGTGATACCTATCTTTAAAAAAGGAAGGAGGGATACAGCTCTTAACTATAGACCTATTTTCCTTGACCAGCATAGTTTGCAAAATTTTAGAGAAACTACGAAGAAAACACATCTTTCTTCACTTGGACTCCAACATTTTGTCAGTGAGACAACATGGCTTCAGAGAAGATAGATCAACAGTAACAAACTTATTAGAAATTTTATGATGAGGTAAGCCGAATCTTACAGGAAAGAGTGGGCTGGGCAGATTGCATATTCCTAGACTTCCAGTAGGCATTTGCCACGGTCTCACATGGGAGACTTATTAAGAAGCTGCAAGCAATGGCTAGTATAGGTGGAAATGTCTTGGAATGGATAAAAACATACTCAGAGGGAAGGGAACAGAGAGTTAGAGTAAGACAGTGTCTGAATGGAGAAGAGTTAGTAGTGGAGTTCCACAGGGTTCAGTTTTAGAGCCAATTTTGTTCCTTGTATATGTAAATGACCTACCAGAGTCTGTATATTCGTTCATGAATATGTTTGCAGATGATGCAAAGATTGTGAAGAAAGTAAGAAACGAGAACAATGGTAGAGAACTTCAGGAAGAGCTAAATAGTCTGCATGAGTTGTGAGAAAAATGGCTAATGAAATTCAATACTTCAAAATGTAAGGTAATGAGAATGGCTACAAGTGAAAGAAGGCCCAAAATTGGATACTCGATGGCAGGAGTAGAACTTCAAGAGACAGAGAATGAGAGAGATTTAGGAGGAAACAAACTGGCTGATTTGTCCACAGAAATGCATATAAATGGCATAGTAAGGGCAGCATATGCTTAATTAGGAAATGTAAGGGTAGCCTTCAGGCATATGGGCTATGTGAGGCCAAAGCTTGAATATGCAGCCCCCTTTTGGAATCCACACTTGAAAAAGCACGTAGTTAAGCTTGAAAAAGTTCAAAGACATGCCACGAAACTGGTACCAAATATACGCAATCTATAATGAGGGACCGAGGGAATTAAACTTACCATCACTCGAAGCTAGAAGATCGAGTAGGATATAGTGACAGGCTTTAAATTCCTTCATGGCTATGACAGAGTAGATAGGGATCGATATTTTGATATGGCTGGCTCTAGAACTAGAGATCATAGTTTGAAGCTTCGTAAGTAAACTTTTTTGCAGGATGTAAGGAAGTACTCTTTTAGTGTAAGAGCAGTTGATAATTGAAATTGGCTAAGCGAGGAGGTAGTTAATGCTAACTCAATCCATAGTTTTAAGGACAGGTATGATAAGAATCACTAAGTGCAAAATGGAACCGATCAGGAGACGGGAAGATACAAGCTTTGGCTCTTTCCCGTAAGCATAATTAGGTAATCTCTCTCTCACACACACACACACACACACACACACACACACACACACACACACACACACACACACACATATATATATATATATATATATATATATATATATATATATATATGTATATATATATATATATATATATATATATATATATATATATATATATGTATGTATATATATATATATATATATATATATATATATATATATATATATATATATATATACATATATATATATATATATATATATATATATATATATATATATATATATATATATATATATATATATATATATATATATATTAATAACACTTTGAGAAGGTGGCCAGTTAAGTTCACGAAATTAATATGTACTTTATATATATATATATATATATATATATATATATATATATATATATATATATATATATATATATATATATATATATATATATGTATATATATATATATTTGTTGATTTATTTAATGGGCTTTTCCTACCATATATATATATATATATATATATATATATATATATATATATATATATATATATATATATATATAAGAAATAAATTTGGGAGAATATCACCTGAGTTTCCCTCTTTTTACGCATTTGGTAAGTTTTGTCCTTTAAAACTATCTTTGCACATCTACTCTATGATAGAAAAAAAAAGTTCCCACGCTATGGTCTAACACCAACACAAATAATGAAAAGAAGAACAATCACTACCGTCCAACGCGAATAATACAAGAAGAAGAAGAAGTTGACAACAACAGCGGACATCTTGGATCCGTACATGTAAATATTATCCAATTTCTCCATGACCGCAATATACAAGAGATCCCATTCAGCCGCCCCAAGACCTCATTACGTCTGCCCTGTGTACTGCGCAAATTGATTTCTATTTACGCAAGCCTCCCAAGAGATGACACTTGATCATTGTATGATGATTTTCTTAATACAGGACAATGCTTGTCACTTGTGAATGACAGATGCTGAATACATTTCTCTCTCTCTCTCTCTCTCTCTCTCTCTCTCTCTCTCTCTCTCTCTCTCTCTCTCTCTCTCTCTCTCTCTCTCTCTCTCTCTCTCTCTCTCTCTCTCTCTCTCTCTCTCTCTCTCTCTCTCTCTCTCTCTCAAGCAATTAATTTCGCTATTACAACAGAATATATGAAGCAGTCATGTTTAGTCTATTTCACAACTGTATTATCTAAATACAGTTTATTATTATTATTTTTATTATTATTATTATTATTATTATTATTATTATTATTATTATTATTATTATTATTATTATTATTATTATTATTATTATTATTATTATTATCCTTGTAGTGTTATTCACAAAAATACCGGTGGAGGTCTTCAAATAAGACTCAAGTGAGGTACAAGGGAACGAGTAATTTACAATCTAAGTACAGCCAATCTCAAGGATGCGAGACCCCCCCCCCCCAAGCCTCTAAAAAAAAAAAAAAAAACATTAGCTAGGGATAAAATGGAGAGAATTTACTCTTCCTACCAATGTATATTTTCCTAGTAAAAGAAGGGAACTCGTCATCATCTGCAAAGACTGGAGGGAGCTATGTGCAGCCATGTGCACATAGTGCCTACCCCTTTAAAGGGGGGATACACATGAGAAAAAAACGTGGGGAATGTCTCCACACCCATGCCCAATCTGACCTCAAGTGAATTAAGGCATTCCCTCCCTAACCGTATTTAAATCTGTGCCTAGGACGTGGAAGGACGGGACAAATCTAGACGTTCTTGGGTGCTTTAAGGTGTTCTCAGTTTACAGGAATTTGGGCAGAGGTGGTATAACAAAAATGGTAATGACACCAAAAAGTTACATTATTATTATTATTATGATTATCATTATTATTATCATTATTATTATTATTATTATTATTATTATTTTTTATTATTATTATTATTATTATTATTATTATTATTATTATTATTATTATTATTATTATTATTATTATTATTATTATTATTATAATAATGATACTACTACTACTACTACTACTACTACTACTACTACTACTACTACTACTACTATAATACTAATAATAATAATAATAATATAATAATAATAATAATAATAATAATCATATTAATAATGATAATAATAATTTATAATTATTATTATTATTATTATTATTATTATTATTATTATTATTATTATTATTATTATTATTATTATTATTATTATTATTATTATTATTATTATCGTTTT